>APFE030444503.1:68785-88308 GCA_000404065.3 Pinus taeda | reverse complement strand
ATAAAAACATCCAGTGTACATCATTTCCAAACAGATGATCATCCAAATCAAAGGATGATGTGTCCATATCATCAGTCTATCACACAGACGATCGTCTGTCCTATGTACATGAAAATGAGTTTATAAAGTTGAGCATGGGAATGCCCGCCTCCGCTAGATCATGAAAAAATGTTGTCATATAATGTATTGTATTGTATCTTATTACAGGTCACCTCCAAGCTCAGAAAAACTTCTGATCCTCATAGTAAAGCATTTCACCCTACATCAAAAATGATTAACGACATCATGCTTTAGGGGGCAACTGTTATAGACATTTTTGGGCACTTCAACCCCAATCACAAATGTCCATAAACTGAGGGCTCTTAATTCCTTAAACGGGTTGCTTCACTGCCTAAAGGAACAAGGTCAACTGATTACATCATCTGCCAGAAGTTCTCCACTGAAAACTGCTGATAAATGGTCAAAACTAGACCATACTGAAAGCTCCATGTAGAGGGTGCGATGCATATCACCTTCCCAATGTACAGGGTGCAATGCATACTATTTTTCTCCTCTGAAGGGTGCAATGGTCAAGAATGGACAAATGGCAGGGACCAAAATGCGAGGTGGAAGATCATGGAATCTTCCAGAAGCTTCCCCTCTGACACTTGCCACTCCATTATCGACCAGGGATGAGTAAGAGATCTTCATTCTCCAAGTGGAAGCATGAACTATCAGAGAGAAGACACTAATCAAGATCCCAAAATATGACTCACCTCTCTGTAATCATCTATATATGGATCCCTCATCACAGAGATTCGGAGGCTGGAATTTTGTAATCTATAGAGAAGTGTTGTTAGTATTCTGGTGTACATTCACAGTGTTGGGTGATTTTGCTTTGCTTGAGGTGAAAGAAGGGCTTTCTATCTGGGATGATGCTGGGTCAGAGCTGCTCATGGTTGTAATCCTCTTGCTACTTTTTATCTGAATAAAGCTATTGTTGTTTCCTTCCATATCCTGGTGTACTTGTTTATATATGCTTGTATATGGTTAATGTACATCTGATCCTGCATTATTTATGAATTTAGATCCTTGTTTCTTGCATAGTAGTATGTTGTTTTGATTCTACAGGTCCTTTTGAAGCTGAGTAGACAAAGAGCGAGTAGCAAAACTCTATCAAGAAGGAGAGGGAATCAAGCGCAAGACTCAGGTTGGCCCTGCTGATTCTCCTCTCATCTATTTTCATAAAAGGAATCAATATTAGACTTTGATTGTTTGTTTCTAAGATAGCCACACATCCTTGTGGGAATAGTAGCATCCGTATGGACACTATTCTCGTATAACACTCACATTCTCCAGCTTTCACTAGAAAGGAGCTACAACCCCCTAGCTCTTGTACTAGCTGATATGTTTACTAGTACGTAGGTGTCGGTCTACAGAAGGCTACAACCTTCTCCTTTCTTCTGGGGACCATGTTTCATAAATTTTCAGGCTAGATCCATCAACAACATCATTCAATCATCAAATATATGTGCATCAACCAATCTACTATTGAACCAACCACAACCAAGTCAATCAATTACTTTGACAACCCATTAATCTGATCTTTTAGAAAGTTGTCACCACAATATAGTAACCAAAACCCAAGCCAGAACCAAGAATACTGCAACAACAAACAACAGTAACTAAAACACAGATTATAAGGTATACACTACTTTCTTGTGCCGAACCTGCATGTATATGCGCTTTCCTTAAAACCAACCAGTGTATACATATGCAAATATTCATTCATAATTTTGCAGCTATACCAGACTTCAGTTATACCCAGGTCAAGGCATTTATAGAATAATATGTGTTAGTATTCAGATCTAGAATATTCATGAGCAAAAAACATAATGATAGTTCACTTTACACCTTATTAAGGTCCTGATCCATCATTAGATCTTATCCTCCATCAACTGCTAAGGTTCCTCCTTGGTTCAGATCCAGCAATGCACCATAACCTAATAACTTGCATACTAGATCTCACTCTTCATCAGATATTCAATGCTTGAGTGCCTTGGCCTAATGACCTTCTCCTCCTTTTATAGTTTTAGGCCTTTCTCAATACCATGGACCATATACTTCGGACCAAAACTTAGTTTTCCAAGGTATACATGCTTTCCTTTTTGTGAAAGTGAGTGTGTACATTATACACACCTTTTGTTCTATTAACCTGCATGTATACGTAGCCTTGTTAATGGTTAACCTACATATACCTCTCTTTCTTCCTTCCGTGAAGACTGATTTGTCATTCTTTCTTCTTTTCTTGGTATACTGTGATCTTTCATCTGAGTGAGTTGCCTTCTAAACTGATTCCTAGAAGCTACCCTACATTTCATCACATCTGAAGTTTCCCTGCATTTCATCACATCTGAAGCTACCTTGTATTTCATCACATTCTATCGCATCTGATAGCTTTTTTGTAGATTCATCTTGTTACCATATACAAGTGAGTTGTTCCGCTACAAGTGGGTTTCCATCAAATACAAAACATATACTATAATGCAAACAATCTCCCCCTTTGGACTTGATTGCAACAACAACCACACCAAGTCATTCTCCCCCCTTGACATCAAGGGCAAAGGGTCATGCTCCCCTTGAGTGCATGTTGAATTTTCTAATATGCTGAAGTGTGTTGATTGAGCTCCCCTGATCCAGTCCATGCTCCCCCTGAGCATAAGCAAAGTCTGCAAAAAGATGTTCTAAAAGAATAACATGACTCTATACATGCATCACAAATGACCTTTCTATCACCAATGACTCATACATACATCCATCTCCCAACCAAGTGGGGATATACCAAATTTGACTCATCCACCCAACCAAGTGGGGATATATCAACTGTTTATACATGAAAAAATCAAGAAACATTACGTCATCCATCCCATGCATAGTGGGGCTACAATTTAGGTATTTTTCATGATCGTTACATTAAAAGATATACATGACATATATAACAGAGACCAAATATCTTAAACAAGACCATGATAGTCAGTAGCAACTACCATCAGTAGCATTTGTCAATCAGCATCCAGATCAACAATCATGTTCTCTGCCTAAACCTGTTCCACCTGAGATAAAATCTGCACCAAGATCTTCTAAGATAATGCTAGCAATGAATTATTAGAAGCATATGCTCCCCCTAAACCTGTGTCATATGTTCACTATCAAACCTAATTATTTCATATATCAGAAGAGTTATCAAGGCATCATCATCAATTAGATATGTATCAAGTTATCAAAATCTTATGAGAGCCAACATATTTCCACATGTCATCAACAGACTATAACCATCATCAAGCAAAGCAGATAATTCACTGAACCATATCAGACCCCTTTCTCCTTAGTCTAGCCCACTGCTTTTCTTCAAACCAGCATATACGCTACTATACTCATAGAAGATAGTGTATATACGTGACTATGCTTCATGAAACTTGCGTACAACCACCTTTCTCTAAAGAAGATAGGATTTAACAGTAGGATGATGCAGCAACTACTCCCAGCTTTTGTCTGAGATATTCAAATATCTCTATGGGCAGTGGTTTAGTGAATATATCAACAACCTGTTCTTTGGAGGGAACATACTCTAATTTGACCTTTTTTTCAAGCACTTGTTCACGTAGAAAATGATATTTGATGGGTATGTGCTTGGTCTTGGAGTGCATGACTAGATTCTTTGAAATACTGATGGCACTTGTCTTACCACATAGAATGGAGATGGGTGGAGTACATGTGATCTAAATGTCTTGCAAAGTTTGCATCATCCAAAGTAGTTGTGTGTAGCAATATGCAACAACAATGTATTACGCTTCATCTGTAGATAATGAAATTGAACTTTTTTTCTTTCTGAACCAAGACACTGACCTGGAACCCATATAAAATGCACCACCATTAGTGCTTTTTCTGTCATCAACAGTTCCTGCCCAATCTGCATTTGTATATGTATGAAGTGTAAGATTTGTATCTCTAGGATACCATAAACCAAATTTTTGTGTTCCTTGAAGATATTTGAAAATTCTTTTGACTGCCTGAAGGTGTGTTTCCTTAGGATTTGCTTGGAATCTTCCAACTATTCCGACTACATGCATGATGTTCAGTCAGGTACCTGTTAGATAAAGCAGGCTGCTAATCATGGATCTGTATGTTGGTTGATATACTGTTGCTGATTCATCATTTGAGCTAAGACTACATCTTCTTAACATTGGGGTACATACTGGTTTAGAGTCTTCCACGCCATACATTTTCAGGATCTGTTTGAGATATTGGTTTGTGAGAGGAAAATACCATCTTTATTCTACTAAACTTGTAGACCAATAAAGTAGGTGAGCTCACCAAGTAAGGACATTTCAAATTCTTGCTACATTACTGAGGAAAAATTTTGACTCATGGATTCTTAATTGCTACCAAAAGTGATATCATCAACATACAAAACAATTATAAGCAATTTATCAGTGTCCATCTTTGTATATAGATTGCTATATGCTGACCACTTTGTAAAACCTTGTTGGTGGAGATATTTGTAAAGATGGTAATACCATGCTCTTGGAGCCTGTTTTAGACCATAGAGAGCTTTTCTGAGTGTGCATAAAAGTTTTGCATCATTTCCAATAATGAATCCTTCTGGTTGTTCAATATAGACTTCTTCTTCTAAGTCTCCATTAAGAAAGGCAGATTTTACATCCATTTGGTATACTTTGAATTTCTGAAAAATAGAAAGAGCAAGAAACATTCTTATGGCTTCAAGTTTAGCAACAAGTGTAAAGGTTTCTTCAAAATCTATACCTTCTTGTTAAGCATATCCTTTGCAAACAAGTCTGGCCTTGTTTCTAATAACTTTTCCATTTTCGTTCAGCTTCTTTTTTAATATCCAATTACTTCCTATGATATTCTTATCATGAGGCCTAGGAACTAATTCCCAGGTATTATTCTTTTCAATTTTCTAGAAGTTCTTCATTCATGGCCTTGACCCAAAATTCATCTCTTCATACTTCATTCACATTTTGAGGTTCATTGGAGGATAGTAATGTTAGATAGCTTGAGGTTTCGACAATAGTTCTTCTTGTCTACACACCTACCACTTTTTCCCCCAAAATTTGAGTTTCTGGATGATTTTTTTGAACATACCTAGATGAGTCTTTTCTTCTATCGTTATCTCTTCTTCTAGTGATTCATTGGTTTCTTGTTTAGAATCAATGTGATTTGATGTGGGAAAATGATCCTCATCTTCTTCATTGTCATGATCTTTGGTTTTTATCTGTTTTGGATGTTTGCATGTTTCATCAACTGCAACATGAATACTTTCAATAATTTTCCCAAGTCTTTTGTTATAACATTTATATCCTTTACTTCAAGAAAAGTAGCCAAGAAGAATGCCTTCATCTGCTCTAGGTTCAAACTTACCAAGTTTTTCATCAGTCCTTTTGATGTGACACTTGCTTCCAAAAACATTGAAGTACTTTACTATAGGAGTTTTACGATACCAAAGTTCATGTGGAGTTTGAGTGCTATTTACCCAAACATTTTCTTGGTTGAGAATAGTGACGATGGAAAATGCACCTTCACCCCAAAAGGTTGTAGTAGTTCTAGATTCATCTAGCATAGCACGAGCCGTTTGTTGAATAATTCTTATCATCCTTTCTACCACTCCATTTTGTTGAGGAGTCCTTGTGGTGGAGAATTGCCTTTTTATTCCATGTTCTTCACAGAAGTCAAAGAATTCATCCGAGGTAAATTCCCCTCCTCGATAAATCTGAGGCATTTGATTTTGTGATCTGATTCATTTTCAACCAAAGCTTTGAAGGCTTTGAACTTTTCAAATGCTTCATCTTTATGCTTTAGAAGAGCTATCCAACACATTCTGGAAAAATCATCAATGAAAAATATAAAGTATTCTTCTCCACAAGGTGACTTTTTCCTTGGTGGTCCACATAAATCAGTATGAACAAGTTCAAGCGGCTTACTAGCTGATCCTTCTTTCTTGATGAATTGAGATCTGGTTTGCTTACCAAATTGACATGATTTGCATCTAGTATTTTAAGGAATGTTGATATCTAGAAGATTTCAAACAACCTGGAATCTGCATTCTTTTCTTATTTGGGAAAATCTTAGATGTCCCAATCTTCTGTGCCATAGCCAGTTTTCATCGTTTTTGCATAGATAACACTATTGTTGTCCTCCCTTCAGTATGTATAGGTTGTTTGGAGTTCATGTACCTTTAATCATTGTTTCTCCTGTATCAAGCTCATGAACAATACATCCATTTGATCGAAAAACTATTTGATTTCCTTGAACACACATTTGACTCACACTCAACAGGTTATGTTTTAAGCCATCAACATACATAACATTTCCAGCTTTAACTTTTTCTTTCAAGAAAATAGTGCCTTTACCTTTTATGACAGCAGGAGTGTTAATTCCAAATGAGACACTCTTTTCCTTTTCTAAGGCATTATATGAGTGTAGTTTTTCTCTGTCACCTGTCATGTGTTTTGAGCATCCATTGTTGATGTACTACTGTTTTTCTTGTCCTTTTGCATATAAGGCTATACCACATTTTTCTGTTTTTGGTTCCTTCTTTCTCCATATTTTGGGATGCAATGGAGTTTGCTCCTTTTGAGATATTTGCCGAAATTTTCTCCTGCATTCAGATTCTTCATGGCCAAAGTTGTTATAGATTGAACATTCTATTTCATTTTCAAGTAGAGAAAAGCTATTATAAGAAATTTTCTTGATCCCTATCATATTCCTTTGATTTTGTGCTTCTCTAGTCATGATGGTTTTGTAAGAAACACATTGAGTAGCTTTGTGTCCAAAATTATGACATGAGAAACATTGACCATTAAAGAAGTTCCTATGGTTATCGAATCTATTGACCTGGTGATTGTACATTCTATTGATATTCATCTTTGAAGCAAACTAAGTAGGATTTACCTGAGGCTGGTTGTGGCTTCTGTTCATCCTTGAAGTAAATTGAGCCTCACTTACCTGGTGATTTGCTTTATGCCTTTCTTGACGATTGTCAAACTGTTCACTGCTCCTTGTTGCATCAAGATAACTTTTAGTGAAGTTTGACGGCTTCTATGATTGAGATGATCCTTCAGTATATCCAAGACCTGCCTTTATCAGAGGATAATGCTACACTTTGATAATTTCATTTAAGGTTTCTAATCATTTAGCAAATCTGAGATTGAGAACTTTTGGTTTCTCAAGATCCTTTCTTAGACCCACAATTTCACATTTTAGTTTTTCATTGTGTTTTTCTCTTTCAGAAAGTTGGTATGTCAAGGTATCTATAATCATATTCTTTTCTTCTAAACATATTTTAAGTTTAGAGATTTCTTCATAAAGGTCATCTTCATCTTAAGCATCCAAAAAATCGTCATCTTCATAAGCCATCAGAGGTCTATAGTCATTACTATTTTCATCTTCATCACTATTTGATAAACCATCGCTATCTTCATGAGTATAGTAGCTTTTTTTACTTACACTTTGTTTTCTATTCCATTTTGCAGATTCTTTCCCTTTATCACATTAATCTTTATGAGGACATTTGGCAGCATAATGACTGACTCTACCACAAGCAAAACATTTGAAAGATAATTTACCTTTGAATATTCTGGAACCCCATTGAAGGTTCTTGACAAATTTTTCTTCTTATTCTCCTTCTAAAATATGTCATGATTCATTGAGTTCATCTTTTCATTTTACTAAAGAATTAAATGCAACTTCTCTCATATTTGATGGACCTCCTTTTCTCATCTTAAAGATAGTTAAGGTTTCGTCAAATTGTGTCATAGTAATAGTCTGTAGATCTTGTTTTTCTTCTATGGCAGATACTTTTGATTCAAATTTAGTCGACAAGGATCTTAAGACATTTTCAACTAAGGTAACTTCCTTTATCTTTTCACCCAGATTCTTCATGCAATTAACAACCTCATCTATACACAAGAAGTAACTAGCTATACTTTCATCATTGTGCATCTTGAGAGTTTCATATTGAATTCTGAGAGCTTTTAATTTAGCACGTTTTACCTAAGAGTCTCCTTCGAAGCTTAGAACGATTTTTTCCCATATTTCTTTGGCTAATTTGAGCTACATAACTTTTACAAACTCTGATCGTGACAGACTTCCTAATAATGTATTGACAACCTTGCCATTGGTTTCATATTTCTTTTTACCTACCGTATCTGTAGGAATTGTTGATGGAAATGTATATCCTCCTTCCATGATTTCCCAGACATATGTTCTAAGAGATTGAAGATAGGTTGTGGTTCTTTCCTTCCAATAAACGAAGTTGCTCCCATCAAAGATTGGCGGTCTGATGGATCCCCCACTTTCTTGATTACTCATGATGATGAATCTGCCTTCAAGCAATCAAGCTTCTTCTGAAGGACCTGATTTGATACCAATTGTTGGAAATAATAGTGGGGGGGTGAATTAGTATTATTAGATCAATAATTTAATTTTCAAAACTGATTTGTGTACGCTTCTTCAACTCAGTGAACTAGTGTGTATACGCAACTATACTTAATGAAACCAGTGTATATGCAGATATCTTTTGATTTACCCAAATTATCATGTAGTGAAATTTAATAAGTATATAAGAAAATTCATTAGAAAGTGCAGTAAGAGAAGAATAAAGCATCACACATAAGCAAAACACATAAACACCTAGATATAAGGTGGATACCCAATGTGGGTGAAAACCACCTATTGCAATCGTCTCTATCTTCTTTTAGTAATAAGAAAATTCTGTTTACAATTTTTATACTGCTACAGCCTTATACCAATATGCAGGCTTCTACCTGCATAAGGCTACAACCTTCTCTCGTTTTCTAGTTTCTACTGGAAGGGAGCTAAAACCCCCTAGCTCTTGTACTAGCTAATATCTTTACTAGTACATAGGTGCCAGCCTACAGAAGGTTACAACCTTCTCCTTTCTTCCAGGGACCATGTTTCATAAATTTTTAGACTGGATCCATCAACAACATCATTCAATCGCCAAATATATCTACATCAACCAATCTCCTATTGAACCAACCACAACCAAGTAAATCAATTACTTTGACAACCCATCAATTTGATCTTTCAAAATTTTGTCACCGGAATACAGTAACCAAAACCCAAGCCAGAACCAAGAATATTGCAACAATAAACAACAGTAACTAAAACATAGATTATAAGGTATACACTACTTTCTTGTGCCAAACCCGCGTGTATACGCACTTTCCTTAAAACCAACCAGCGTATACATCTGCAAATATTAATTCATAATTCTGCAGCTATACCAAACTTTAGTTATACCTAGATCAAAGCATTTACAGAATAATATATGCATCAGTATTCAGATCTATAATATTCATGAACAAAAAACATAATGATAGTTCACTTTACGCCTTAATATCCAGATCCATCATTAGATCTTATCCTCCATCAACTGCTAAGGTTCCTCCTTGGTTCAGATCCAGCAATGCACTATAACCTAATAACCTACATACTAGATCTCACTCTTCATCAAATATTCAATGCTTGAGCGCCTTGGCCTAATGATCTTCTCCTCCTTTTATATTTTTATGCCTTTCTCAATACCATGGACCAAAACCACTTAGGACCAACACCTTGGATCAAATACCTAGGGTCAATACCTCGAATGAAAATACCATGGATCAAAATACCATGGACTAAATACTTCAGACCAAAACTTAGTTTTCCAAGGTATACACACTTTCCTTTCTGTAAAAGTGTGTGTGTATGTTATGCGCACCTTTTGTTCTGTTAACCTGCGTGTATACATGGCTTGGTCAATGGTGAACCTGTGTATACCTCCCTTTCTTCATTCTGTGAACATTGATATGTCATTCTTTGTTGTTTTCTTGGTATACTGTGATCTTTCATCTGAGTGAGTTGCCTTCTAAACTCATTCCTTGAAGCTGCCCTGCATTTCATCACATTCTATCACATCTAATATCTCTTTTGTAGATTCATCTAGTTACCATATACACGTGAGTTGTTCTACTACAAGCAGGTTGCCATCAAGTACAACACATACATCATAATGCCAACAATCATTTCCCTATAGGGGCTGGTGTAGGTAGTAAAATAGCGTCATTTCCATTACCTTGGTTGATTCTTTGGTCGTTGAAAGGCATCACCCATTCATTCAGGAAATTGCCCCAAGACCCATCAGAATATATATTCGTAAGGCACAATTAATTTGAGAGTGCTAAGGATGAATAGGTCTTCTTACGATCTTTTTTCACACAAAAAAAAATTGAAAACCATTATTTGTTTGATTGATCATAGAGGATAAAGTTAAAGGGAAAGTAATCCTTTTATTTTTCTCTTTGTTTTATGTATGTGATATATTTAGTTTCAAGAATCATCTCCTTCCTCGCCATACAAAAAGTAGCACACACTGTAATCAACACCATAGGGGATCCCACGACACCCCATCAATCTAGACATTTCATAAACCTCCCCCAATTACTGGGAGGTGTGCAAGGACTCATGCCATTTAGGCATAGAGGAGGTCACACGACCACTATTATAGGATCATCCTTTATTGGTGCATATTTGCTCAGGACCCCTCTCCATCAAAGACACTCTTCATGACCCCATAAGGCTCCCCACTACCCCTTTTGGGACACAACATACCACTCCTTTGGATTGGCCGAGAGACACCCATCGAGGTAGTTCTCATGAAACTTCCCCATAGAGGACTCCTTTACATATAGCTATCCAAAATTGTTTCATGATATAATATAAGTTGTAGATCTGATTATTAGATTCTTTAAACCTACCAGATTTAAGTATGGTATCCAATGACTGGATTTCTCATGGCCATAATTGGCCAGCTATGCCCATCAAGATCCCTTCGGACATTCCAAAATTTGAAGGAATGCAAGGAAAAGACCGAGGAAACCATGTCATGACATTTCACTTGTGGTGTTCATCTCATCGTATCAGAAATGATACTATTCGATTATGACTCTTTTAATGCACACTTACTAGACCTCCATAGAAATGGTACATTGACTAGCATTCTGTGTCACGCGGAAACTTTAGCTTCTTACTTATAAATTTCCTCACATTCTTCCAGCTCCTAGTTCATCATGATTCAAGCTTGGAACTCCTGAGCCACTTCAAGGAAACACTTGCTACCCACATATCGGATCATATACATGAATGGTAGGAACATCATAGCTTGTGTAAAGCATAGTAAGAAGACAAAGTCCGCCTCCCCTTATTGTTCATATCCCTCACATTAGAAATTTTAAAAGACATGGAAAATTCATCCCTACATACTGAGGAAGAAGACATTAGAAAATATCAACAATTTGATCTTATATGCACATAGTTTGGATATATCTATCATGTTCTTCTAGACACCCCATACTTGCAAACTTATAAAGAGACACTAGATGCATCCAATTTTTTTGATGGATTGATTGGGTCCAGAACCCAAAACCAACTTAGTAACACCTAGTAGTACCCTGAATACTCTTTTAGTGGCCAAGCATTTGATTCTACACAAAATGCACCACCACTGCAGCAGAAAGGATACTACCGTAATCAACCTACAATAATGCAAAATACAATTAGTAGGGTTATCCAACATTAGCCCGTACATTCAGGCTCATAGCATCCCCCATAGGGAAACCAATACTCCTCTACAAATACAAACACAGTTTCCTCTTCCTAGAATCCATATACCAATAAGTAACAAGGAAACCAGTATTCTCCTTTCCCCACACAACAACAGAATCACCCACCAACGCAAAATAACAGAAGGATTAATTTAGTGCCAGCTTCTCTCGCTCAATAACAACAATCAGAAGAGAAATTAAACCTAGCTAGCCCGCCTAATGTTGTTAAGAAAAAGCCAAAGAGAAAACCAAAGGGAGAGCCCCAACAAGGGGGAATTAACGACGAGAAACCCTCATGGGCACTAGTAAGGGGAAACCGTAACTGGAATAAAAACAATAAATTGAACGACAATAACCCATAGAAGAAAAAAAACAACAGAATTCTACAAACTAATCATTCCTGTGCATCTATGGGGAATATGGTCACTATGCCCATCATTATCCTCAATTCCTTGAGTTAAAAGGGATACAGGAAAATAGGGGGCACTTAGGGAAAAAAATTGTAGTAATGCTAGACCATTTCCCCCATCAAGGAGTGGTTAACACTCAACAACAATCATCCCATCCACATCCTTCTAGAGGGAACCCCCATAATAATTCTAATCATGACATTTTCATGACATCAGGATATATTCTCCTACAAATGCAAAATAGAATTTATGAAGCTTTCCCAGAGCCCAACCCATCCACCTCAACCACGATAACACTTACAGGATCGTTGACCATTCCTCGACTTCCTATAGAACATATGTCAAAGATGGTCAAAGGACCTTTACGACAAGCAAGATATAACTCAAAAGATGCTCATAGTTACAACAGAATTGATGAAATAGTGTAATCACCATCAGTTATGTCAACATTAGAGGTCCTACAAACATGCCCAACTGTTGGGATAGGGTCCCCAACGTGAGTTTTGGTGTTAAAAACCTAAGTTTTGTTGTAAATTTTGATGAAACGATGTAATGTCTCTGCAAATTGTGGATGCGAAGCATGTAGGTAGCTAAGAGTCAAAATAGTTTTTACCATTGTTATGTAAAGTTGAGGGTTTGAGATCCACCCATAGTTTGTGGACCATGGGATTGTATGTAAAAGGCTATAAATAGGTGTGTCTTAGAGATCTATGTGAATGTAATGGGTATGAATGGATGCAGTCTTAGAGAGAGCACAGAGAATTAAGTCGTAGACGGGAAAAAGGCTCTGAAGATAAGTGTGCAGAGGCCTAAGGTAGTGTTTGCATCTGAGTGCGCGGACCTCTGTAGCTGAGTGTGCAAGCAATTTTGAGTCTATAGCCTAATACTGAAGATCAATAGAGAAGACTGTTGAACAAATTCATGTGTTTTATTTGTTTACCTTTGTTGTTATGTTTGTGATATATGTTGTTATGAAATAATGATGTATTTATGTGCAAATCTATTAGACAAGTCTTATTAACTGAACGCAAAACATGTTAAGTATTTACGCAAAGAATATAATACCTTATGTTACGTTTATCAAGCACTTAAGTAGATGTGAGTAAGTTATGGTCTAAGGATAATTCGTGGTACGCGTAAGTAGGTAATGCATCTGTTCAGGGTCCACGAAATCTAATCACCGACCTTCATAGAGGTCTAGGGGTTATCTAAAGGGAGATACAGTACCAAGCCCTATGGGCTTATAGATCTGTGCTAAGGCAAATATAGGGCATAAAAATACATCACATTGATTTATAGATATAGAAAATTGGTTCCAGCATCCCTCCGTACTGCTTCAGGTAAGACTTAAGTCTGCGCTATGTGGGTTGATGATGAAAGGAAAAGTAGTGTAGGGTTTTGTTTGGCACAACTAACTCTGAACCTAGGGTAGGACCCACTAAACCAACAAATGGTTTTGTTGCGAGGAATGGGATCTTCATAAAGTGATGTGTGATGTCACATCACTTGAATCCGACCAAGAAGGACATTGAGAAGTGATTAGCTAGGAAGATCCATGAATTCACGGTGCAGGAGAATAGAAACCCACGCCTAATGAAAGAATAGTGGTTACACATATATTTGTACACGAAAACACCCGAAATTTTCTTTTTCACCTTCCTAATCAAACTAGACGAGTGGATAGCTAAGTTGGCAGACAATTAAAGAAGGTGGAGGCTTGATAGTCCAATAGTGTTGACCCTGGAGCTAGTTCACAAGTTGGAAGCTTCCAAAGATACAATCTCGGACATTGTTGATCATTGGCTTGATCAGGCTATAGGAGGATTTGTTACAGAATTCATGGTTGATACCTTAGTTAACTACAACGAAGCAGAGCGACACTTCTTCAAAGGACTACGAGGTAGGTACCTAAGATCTTTGAATACCTAGATTAAGATGTTGTTGTGTTAAAAATGGGTTATGCCATTGCCTTAATTTTCAAAGCTACGCGAAGTGGAAAACTCTTCAAAGATCGAGGGAAAACAGGTCCTAAATATAGCCTGTTGATTGGACCTCCTTTGAGTGATGATGAAGGAGTTGTACAAGCCTCACTGCGGAGTGTGGTCTAACTGATAAGACAGGGTTTTCTGTGGATAAATCATCCATCCACTCCACCTACACCTTCACCTCCATAGCATACACCTTCTCCCACACCATTACCACCATTACTGCCCTTTAACATTTCGAACTCAGTAACACTGTTGATTTTCAAAGGTGTAGGGAGTGAAGATACAGATCAATTTTGATTTATCATGAATGTTGTATGGACCATGTAGCATATCACTGATGACAGCATAAACAAAGCACAGTTGGTTACCGCTATGGAGGATCGTGCACCGACCTAGTACATTAAGTACTGCACTGACAACCCTTTGGCATCGTGAGTAGGCACTAAGGCCGCTTTGAACAAAGAATTCAGGAAGCCTAAGTCTGACTCGCAATTAGTAGTTGGATATAAGGAGATCACGATTAGGGCTGGTGAAATGACCTGTGAGTGAGATCAAATATTGAAGTGTGTGATCTGCAAAGCTAATATGTAGCTCACAAATAGTTAGCACTGCGAGTGGTTTGTAGCCTTGCTCCTGCCCTACCTGAGGATTTCTTTATCGCAATAGAAGATAGGGACTCAGGCAAAAGCCCTGGAAATCATGATGAGATTGCATGAAACACCTATTCATGACGTGTCTTTGGGAGTTCATCAAATTCACTCGTAGTTGCAGAACCTATGCTTGGTATTGCAAAGCTTGAAAAAAGAAAAGGAGGCTAGGCTAAAGGTGCGCAAGGAATTTTGGTGCCTCAAGTGTAAGAGCTAGGGTCATGATAAAGATCACTACCCTATCTTTGTGAATTATATCACGGGGGGGCCAATGCCCCTAAGGTAGGAAGCTCCAGCAGTACCAAGTACGGGGTCCATGCTATGGTGCGCTATTTGTGAGGTGGTGGGAAAACATCTAACATATAATTGTCGTTTTTTGCTAAAGTTCGTTCAAACACCACAACAACTCCATGCAAATTGACCTGATATGCTTCCATGATGGGATGGAAATTTAGTTTCCACAATGTCATTGATTTGAGGGAAGGGAGGTGGCGTGGCATCGTAGCGCATGAAGGCACAAAGGGAAAAATGAGAGGGGGAGGGTAAGGGAGTGAACACAAAAAATAGGGAAGGGGAGGGTTAGGAATAGGACCATATAGATCAATAGAGAGAAAAATATGAGGGGGGAGAGATGGCTAATATAGGGTTGCAAGAAAAGCATGAATGTCCTAAGGAATATATGAAAAACCACCAATGCTATTTATTTTAGTTTTTCCTTCAGTCAATAGACAAACCTTATTGGAAAGGATATCATCTTCCTAGTTTAAATGTCAAAGAATGCGAAATAGAACGAAGGATGAGAAGGTCTGAAGAATACTTTTTATTTTTTAAGACGATAATTTGAGCACACTGCCTTTAGGAGGAGATTCCATTTTCAAATAGTAGATAATAAGGAGGGAGTCTCCTACCTTTGGCTCCTCTTGAGATATTTATTATCAAATCCATGAGAAAATCATATATTTCAACTTAGTTATTGGATTTTCCACCTAAAACCCAAAAGAATTTATGCATAATTGTTCCTTCTGGATTTACAATCCATAATTGTTCCTTCTGTATTTATAAGAATCTCTCCCTCTCCTATCACCGCTATTTATGTGTGTGTGTGTGTGCTTGTTAATAATAATAAAACATGTTAACGCCCAAATGGAAGAAGGGAAGAAGTAATTCGAAGTAAAATAATTAAATTAGCATGTAATAAGAATAATATAATTCATTGAATTATTAATATAAAACTAATATGTGGCATTTAAAAATAGTAATAAAAACAATGTGAATTGTAGATAACATAATTTAATATGGACAATTAAGTAATATTAAGGTGTTCCTAAAAATATATTAATATAAAAGTAATTAACATGACCCACGTTTATAAATAAATTATTTCAATGCCCATATGTGTGTGTTTCCATCATACCATGAAGCTACCAAATTTCAAATCTTTTGAAGTACCAAAGTATCTTTTGTAATGCAACTGTATTTTTAAGTTTGACAGTTAAAAGGTTTACACATTAAGAAATTTGATCCCCTTTGTACTCTTCAAAATAGATACAATATTTTAATCCTCTAAATGCAAAAAAAGTATTGATTACTAGTGCATGGCATATTTATCTTTCTAATAGGAGTTCAAAAATTTTGATTTCAATTATCAATAATTATTATGTGGATGGTATGGATTTAACTTCCATTGAATATTGTAGAATATTATACACAAATCAAAGGTTGAGATTTATCTCAAAAGTAGTGAGGTATTTTTTTCTCTTTTAACTAAATTGATTAATTAAAAAAAAATTGTCTTGTGAGGAAGAGATATGAACTCCATTATGGTTTTTTAGGTAGTTGTTATTGATAGCCATGGTATCGGCCCATAATACTATAGCAAAGTATATTTACAGATTAAGAATCTCCATGGAAAAGTACAGGAAATGTCCATGGAAAATAATCCTATTCGATATTGTATTTAACTTATATTAATTACCTTATAATTAATAATAATATAATTTTAATTAATAATTTATTTTATTTATGGTTTTTTCAATATTAATAAAATTAATAACGTGAGTTTAATTATGAAATAATTGTTTTGATAGTTATTATTGATTGATACCTATCAACATTTATCAATCATTTAATTTATATGAGAACCTTAAATAAGTAATATATTTTAATTTTTTAACTTAAAAAATATTTTTTATTTAATTTTATTTATATAAAATAATAAAACAAAGGAAAAGAAAATAGAATACAAAAAATACTTCATATATTATTATAAATAAATATTTAAATCCATAATATTAAAATTATATATATATAGGGGAAACAAACATATAAAATATTTTAATAGTGCATGGTTTTTATAATGAAATGTGTACATGTTTTACTAGTTAGCATAAAATTACTATAAAGTGCATCATAATATATAAATGAGAAAACTCTATGCAGGATTTTAATTTAAAACATAAAAGTAAAAGTAAATAAAATCTAAAGTTAAAATAAATTTACACCATTAATCGTCGACGGTAAATCCTTTATCTCCGTGATAGCATTGAACTCTACCAAAAAAGATAGCTTCATCCATAATTGTAAACGAAACTTTCGTGACGGAGGGGCAGAGTACTCGAAAATCTAAAAATGAGCGTTGTTTGAGGTTAATCCTTCGAGCTGCTTAACATTACTATTAAACGTCTTCACACCTTGAACGCTTCGATTAATTTTTTGCACATAGAAAAGCTCGCATACCAGAGGGGCCTTAGATTCTCTCTGACGGAAAAATATTTGATAACTCTCGTACGAATTGGCTTTTCCAGGGAGGTCGCTTTCGGCGATGAAGGACAGCGATTAGATTTTGATTGTTCATACGGACGGCCAGGTTGTAACTCGAGGTTTCCGCAGAGCAGCTTAGATGCAAATGAGCAAATCGTCGGCATCTTAAAAATTATAGCACAGCCGTGGAGTTACCATAAAAGGATTGAAACTGGCATACCAACTCTGGTGCAGAATGTAATGGAAAGCAGAAAGAAGGTGGTTTTTGACGAAACGCATTCAAAACCCTAGAAGCCGCAACACTACTTTCTCGAACGCAAGCACCAATTGCACAGGAATGCATTTGAGCTTTTTGTTCTCTGTGATGCTGAAGTCGCCGTTGAAATTCACGAATTCATGCCACAACGAGTAAGTCGTTCATCCCTTTCGATCAGTTTCACTCATCAATGTACTGATGTATCAGTATTTGCTTTCAGTGAAATAGTTGTTATCAGACAATTCCACCCCCGCAAAGCTTATTAAAATGGTTATGTCTAGAGATCCGTTTTATCACCACAGTTTAGCATATCCTGCCATGTCACAAAAATATGCAGTTTTCTATAATGTGATTTTTTGGAAGTTTTTTCGGTGGGTTTTTCACGTCAAAATCGGGCAGCAATTCATTGGAATCGCAAGTTTGATAGCTAGTTTTTGCACAATCAAAGCATCTCAGGGGTTTTTCAGGGTGTTGAATCCAAATATGCAGTTAAAAAACCATTTTAACTGCAACAAATCAAGATTTAACCTCAATTTCTTCCACCGGATTCCGTCACCGAAATCTCCAAAAAGTCACATTATAGAAAACTCACATTATAGAAAACTCCCAAAAATATGAGAAATGGGTAAATTCGTTACGGTTTGCTGATAAAGTTATGGGCAGCTACAGTTCCATATTTTAAACAATTTTGGTAAAATAGTAACCCTAAATTGAAGCGTGTGAAGTTGAAAATAAATAACTTGGGTGATTTGTGTGCTGTTCCTCTTAGTATTCAGCAACAAAATGAGTTGTGAATAACAAAATGGAATTCAGAAACAAAAAGGGAATATCTGCGAATTGACTTCCATAGGACACTACACGTCAGTAACAAATTGCAAAACATCGTGCATTAATAAAAAGGTGACATAATGCTTGCTATCTCCGTTTTATCTTCCATTTGATTTAAGAGCATAAAGAATACACCTCAATCCTAAACTACCATTTCCTTTCACATCATCGAATAGTTAATTAAACGTTAAGCTATTACATGGGAAAGTAAGGACGATAAACTTTGTTCCTTGAATTTTGAAAAGACCGGATATTGAATTATTACCAAAAATTCAAAGAAACCATCCACTAGGGTGCCATTGGTTGTGTGGAATGACAAAAGTGGGTATTTCAACCCTTCCTCTCCAGGTTTTATAACATTGATTATAAAAGGTCACCTGTGCACCCGCAGCCACTCTGCACAAAAGTTGTAATCATGTTTTTAGTTCTTTGCATTACATTATAATATGTTTATCTGTCTTTCTTTTAACATAGTTGTCATATGAATTGCAACGATGTTAGTATAGGTCCCTTTAATATAATTGTCATAGGAATGGCAACATTGTTAATATATTGTCTACACAGTAACGGTTATTGAGAATATTTGTATCTTTCCTTCTTTTCACATTGTTAATATATTGTCTTCAAGAATATTTGTATCCTTCTTTTTGAGAATATTTGTAAAATTTTTTCCTTTAACATGGTGGTTATTTTCTCTTCTGTGATTTTCAGTTTTTTATTTTTATTTTTAAAATTTGTTAGACTAATTTGTTATTATCCTTTGCAAATTTATTATTATACTTTGCAAGCTTATTATTATCTTTGTATTAGTAATAGAACTTGTGTGGGGCTAATGATCAAGAACATATGTTTCCTTCTAAAAGATTATACTTTTAAAATATTACCAAATTTCTTTTGAAACAAATTAACAATTTCATCATTTTATCATTGATATTATAATGATATTATTTTATTTTCCATAATTTTTT
>APFE030444503.1:39633-67984 GCA_000404065.3 Pinus taeda | reverse complement strand
TTTTTATAAAAAAAATTGGGGTTTTTGGTACGAATTCACTATGTAAATGTATCTATAAAATTTGGTTGTTTGATAATTTAATATAATTTATTTATGATGATTAGAATGGGTAAATGTGTAGAATACATACAACATTTATTTAAAGAAGATAATGTCTATAGAAATTAAGTATGAAAAATAGTAGCCCATGATAGTCCTCTCATAAGTAGAGCAACAAAAAGTGACTCATATACAATGATAGTGTGATATTCCCAGCAAATGTAAATATTTAATTTACTAGAGAACTCAACAAACTCATTATTATTATTATTTTATAAAACTATTTGCTAAATTAGGTTTTGCTGTAAATATTATTTTTTTTACATGTTAAGTAGTTAGGATTGAGAGTTACATGTCCCTAACTATTTTCTTGAAGATTTGTTCAAGAAAGATCAAGAGGATACAGGTATCTGAGATAAGGGAGAGAAAGAAGAGAAATGATTGATAAGAGTAATGTAGGCTAAAGTGTCTAGAGCTAAGTCTGGTTTGGACCAGATAACTGTTTTATGAGAGATATAGTATCAAGGATAGTTCTTGAGTGCAAGGAACATCACCTGGGAGACAACTCGGCAAGACGGTCTCATGGTTGGGAGGAAAAGAGCAACAAAAGCAAAGTCTCATAGGAAACCTTTGCTTGGAATTCAACATTATACATATAAGTAAACACACATATTGAATAGATATAATGATTGCTTAGAAAAGGAAAACATAGAACTATTAGAATTAATTCACTCTTTATTTGTTATAAGAAGAATTTGTAACTAGCATAATTAAAAGATACTGTAGTCAGCTAAGTAAAACATAAAACTGCTAGAAAAGTAATTCACTCTCTGTTTGTTATAAGAAGAATCTGTAACTAACATAATTAAAAGATACCGTAGTCACCTAAGTAATCGATAGATGATGGTATAATTAAAAGATACCGTAGTCACCAAAGTAATCGATAGATGATGGTATTTTACAAAGGGTAGAGTTCCGATAAACCTCGCAACTCCTTATTTAGGAAAGGATAGGTTCCTTCAGTTATTTTACTACAACAACATTATTATAATAGAAAAACATAGTTTTATTCCCAATGTTAAATCTAGATTATCTAGAAAATTTTAAAAATAGGTTTTATTCCAAATGTTAAATCTAGATTATCGAGAGAATTTTAAAATAGAAAACAAGGTTTGTTACAATGCTAAAGCTAAAATAGCCAGAAAAGTTTATAATAGTTAAGTAGGGTTTCAATCCAACCAGTAAACACAAAATATAAAGAAATATAAGACATTGTAACTTAAACGGGAAATGTTATATATGTCAAACCCAAAACAAAGACATAGTATTGTAATAGAAAAAGAAAACAATATTCTAAAAACATACGTCGAACCCAAAATACAAAGATGTGGTTGAATAACCCTTGACGAATTCCGACAAGAATATAAAATTTAGATACAGTTCCAACCAGGAAGAGTTAAATGATAGTTATTATAAATACCAGAAACAATCGAATTCAGGGTAGCTTTGAGTAATAAATGAACAAGAAAAATGTTGCTACTTTTTAGTAAATAAAACAAAAACACTTGCTGCACACAACCATTAGCTAATATATGTTAAATGAAGTTACATATTCAAATATTAATAGAAGATAGAAAGTTCAGGTAAAATAACCATGAAAACATTTAAGTTACAAATAACCTTAACCAAATGCTACGAAGTAAATAAGCCCTGAACCAGCTTGATTTGATTCTTTGGAGTAAGGCAAGTAGAAAAACAAGAATGGACTCCCAGTGCAAGAACTTTCCACCTACCCCATAGCCAACAAGCTAGCATGTAAGGGTTAGAGTAAAAACAATTTGTATTAAATAAAGATGCTAGGAAAACCTATAGTGATAATAATTACAATTTTTAAGAGAAGAGATCCATCATATTTAAGCTATGGTTGTCAAGAAACCCTACAAGAGATACCAGATAAGAAAAATGCCTTAGTTGTAGCACAACACTTGGTGGATAGAATTGGTAGTTCCCTCCTAGATGTGTAAGGTACTTTGGAACTAGAACCCCAGTATCTTCCTTGTTAGCAATACATGATCTCTACATCATGAAAATAGAGAAGAAAAAATTAATACTAGCATTCAAGAGGAAAAAATGTGAAACTATAGTTCATTATCATCATTCAAGCAAGAAATGAAAAATTGTAAACAAAAAAACTTATGAACTTGAGTTAAGGAGACACCCTTACCTGAGATGCAACTCGGGTCTAGGGTTGCCTTTGTGTAGTTGTGCACCATGTGGAAATCCATAGACCTTAGGGGGGCAGACCTAATGATTAACAACAACACCAACCTGAGAGGTAAACTAGTGAGGTAAAACACATAACATACATGATAGAGAAAGACAAAGATACAAAAATCACTCACTGCATAGGAGAAATAATAACACGTAGTAGAGATTTCCAAGGAGCTAGACTACAACAAGGGCATAAGGAAACGCAAGTGATCTCCTCCGTCCAATGGAAGGCAGTAATAGCAAATATAGATGGAGAATGGGTATTGAGGCTAGGAGTGTCAGCTGGAGACCAACAGAAGAGTCTAAATTCATCACACCACTGGAATTGGGTAGACACATCGCCCAACAAATGAATTGCATAATAAAACAATCATCGGAATAGTAATTCTGTGGGGACTATCCCTTAAACCAAAAGTTACCATGGCGGGTAGGTTGTATTAATTCTTAATACATATATTTAACTAGTAGATATAAATGGATGAGTCACAGATTAAAACTATGGTAAAGAACCATGTTAATACTGTCATTGTCATTAATACATATTCGTGTGTTGTTTTAATTTCTAATAATTTTTTTATATTATATGTATATTGCTTACATGGGTTTGTGACATATGGTATCAAAGAGCTCAGGTTGCAAAATTGAGACCTATAGAGTATAAGTGAATAACAACATTTGTGATGTGCACAGAGAAAGAAGGGGAAGCAGACAACATGAGGAGAACTAGAATTACATCACAAAGAACCGTAACGGGAACATGCCTAGCATCCTTTCAGGAAACCAACCATCAAGCATGGGTCCAGTTGGGAGAAGAGTTGCGCAATACCAATACTGTAATTATGGTAACTGTACAAGAACTGAAGGATGAGATGGCTCGGTTATGGGCAAATAATGAGAGGCTAATGCAAGAGAAGGAGAAGATTATGAAGAGCATATCTGATAGGTAGAATCAACGATCACTAATCCCTAGTCCCGAGCATGGAAATATGACTGGCAAAAAAGAATTTCGAACTAAGAACATGGAAACGAAAGGTGGCGAGGAGAACCATGAGGAAGAATTCGATAATGTATCGGGACACAAGAAACAAAAAAGACATAAAATAGAACATCAAGGGGAATTTCAGAAAATAAAATCTCCCCTCTTTGATGGTGAATAAGAAGAGGCAGCTGAAGCTTGGCTCATCCATATGAACAAGTATTTTCAGTTGTATGAATACGATCATAATTTAAAGGCTCGTTTGGCCTTTTTTCAGCTGCAAGGGAAAGCCAACCTGTGGTGGGAAGAGATAAAAATGGTACATGGGGTAAATGAGAAAATCATAACCTAGGAAAAGTTTCAAAGCTATTTTAAAGAAAATTATATAATTGAAATATTTTATGATGAAAAAGAAAAGGAGTTTCATGACCTTCGATTGGGTCAGCTATCTATGGATGAATTCATAGAAAAATTTACATATTTTCTTCGGTTTGTTCCTTACATAGGAGAAGAAAAGGAGAAATTGCAATGGTTTATCAGTAATTCTCTGGTATTCATGAAAGAGCACGTCATGTTTGATAACCCAAAAACCATGGACGAAGTTATATGGAAAAAATCGAAAATGTTATTAGAAAAAAGGAAAAGGGAGATGTGGGAAAGATATGGGATGACAAAAAGGGGATACAATTTACCTCCAACCACAAGGGAAATAAGGCGACAATCAACAAAGGACCCTATAAAGGTAAAAAAAGTAGGAATATGAACATAAATCAGCCTAGATTTGAGCTTCTAGGGGAGACTAAAACAAATGAACAATCAGGTTAACTGAAGTGGAATTAGCAAATAGACCTCCTATACAATGTTGGGGATGTGGAGGGGCACATTATGTTAAAAATTGTCCACACCGCAAGGGAATTGATCAAATTTCATAGGTTCAAGAAGCATCTACTGTGGGAGAAGTGTAAAGGATTATACCTAAGATTAATGATGCTCTTCAGGACCATCACGGAAAATACAAATCAACCATGATAGAATTTGAAAGTAAATTGTTTGACCAAACTATATCTATTTTAATTTATCTGATAGCTACTTTGAGCTATATTAGCCCCAAGATAGTAGAGCAATGATGTTTGCAACCTGTTAAATTTAAAAATCCTTGGTTAGTAGAAGTAGGCACAGGAGCAAAAAGAAGGGTGTTGGACAAGGTCAACAACTGCCCCCTTAAGTTAGCAGGTCAGTCTATTATGGAAGACGTGAACGTGTTACCTCTGGGATCCTACGATATCCTTATATGTATGGATTGGTTTGAAAAACATTGGTCCCTGATTAACTGTAAAACCAAAATTATTAACTACATGGATGAGGAGGGAGAAAGGCAGGAAATTCAAGGCATACTAAGACCTTTGAAGCTAAAACCATTAACAACCAATTAGCAAAGTGTATCAGAAAAGGCTGCCATATTTATACAATACAAGTAGGATATACCAATGCAAAGGATAAATATATTTCTTTAGAAAACATACCAGTGGTGTAAAAAATTTCGGATGTATTTCCTGAAGAAATTCCAAGACTCCCTCCAAAACGGGACATAGATTTCACCATTGAGTTGATTCCAGGAGCCGCCCCATCTTCCGAGCCCCTTAGCAAATGAGCATGGTAGAGTTAACAAAATTAAAAATAAATCTACCAGAGCTGCTTAATAAAAATTATATTCACCTAAGTGTATCACCTTGGGGAGCGCCAGTGCCCTTTGTTAGAAAGAAGGATGGAACCTTGCAGATGTGCATGGATTACCATTAGTTAAATAAAATAGCTATCAAAAATAAATACCCCCTACCTCATATAAATGAGTTATTTGATCAGGTGAAGGGAGCCACTGTGTTCTCAAAGATAGACCTCCATTTAGTTTACCATCAGATTAGGATAAAGGAAGAGAATATAGCAAAAACTTCTTTTAGAATTCATTATGGACATTATGAGTTCATGGTGCTGCCCTTTGAGTTGACTAATGCTCCTACAACCTTCACGTGCCTCATGAACAATATATTTCATCAATATTTGGATAAATGTGTGTTAATTTTTATCGATGACAGACAAATTTATTCTCAGAACATAGAAGAACATAAGGGTCATCATTCTCCAAGTTTTAAGACAACATCAAATGTACACTAAGTACAGTAAATGTGATTTCTTCGAGGAACAAATCTAGTACTTAGGACATGTCATTACCAATGATGGGATTGTTGTTGACCAAGTGAAAATAAAAACTATCATGGAATGGCCAGTACCAAAGGACGTGGTTGACGTAAGATCATTCATGGCTATAGACAGATATTACAGGTGCTTTGTCGAAGGTTTTTCTAGGGTGGCATACCCCATCACTTGCAAAAAAAAGGGAAAAACATTAGGTTGACCATGGACTGTCAAAGAAGTTTTGATCAGCTCAAACATTTACTTACCACCACACCCATTTTGAGCATTGTTGATCCAAATAAAGCTTATGTGGTTTGTACAAATTCTAGCAAGGAAGGTGTAGGTGGTGTATTAATGCAAGGAAGGATGTAACACACCCCTTTGGGCCTACCACAGAAAAATAACTACTAGTCTCCATTAATTAAAATTTTATTTTATATATAGTTAACTTTTAATGGAGGTACAAGTGGAGTTAACCAAATCATTACATGCATAGTAATCATTCAAGCAATATATCCAAAACCTTAGCTACTAAATACCACCAAGATAATTAACCCTATTTCACACTATTATTTTAGTGCTTAACCTTAATCCCAATTGGGAGAACGGAAACGAATTAGGACATGCAACCAACAAACTCTGGAATAACTTTTTCAAGCATTAAGGGATATTAATTTAAGTTTACTGTAGCCATCATGGTCATATAACATGATCATCAATATGATATCAGCCAACCTTTCATTCACATGAATAACTAGCTAGTCTTATTAACACACAAACAAAGATAATTGAACCATTAGTCATACCGTGTGAAGTAGTTATTTCCACAAATATCCTGCTTGCATAAGCCATTACTAATTTAGGAATTTCTAAGCATATCATATTCCATTATTAAATGTGAGATGATCAAGTACATTCATATATGATATCCTCGTATATAAAGTTAGTATTTACATCTACATATTCTACTTCCACTGTTAATTCGGCTCTTGGATGCAAAAGGGGTCACATGTCATAATTCTGCTTTGTAACATACCCCTTTGGGCCTACCATGGAAAAATAACTACTAGGCTCCATTAATTAAAATCTTCTCTTATATATAGTTCAATTTTAATGGAGGTACAAGTGGAGTTAACCAAATCATTACATGCACAGTAATCATCCAAGCAACTATACTCAAAATCTTAGCTACTGAATACCAGCAAGATAATGAACCATTTTTCACACTCTTATTTTAGCACATAAGCTTAATCCCAACTGGGAGAAAGGAAAAGAATCATGACATGCAACCAACAAACTCTAGAATAAATCTTGCAAGCATTAAGGGATATTGATTTAATTTAATTGTAGGCATCTTGTTTGTACAACATGATCATCAATATGTTATTGGCCAGCCTTTCATTCACATGCATAACTAGCTAGAATTAGCCTAAGTGGAGGCAGTCTTATTAACATGAAAGCACAAATAATTGAACTATTAGTCATACCCTTTGAAGCATTTATTTCCACAATTGTTCTGCTTGCATAAGCCATTACTGATTTAGGAAAGTATAAGCATACCATATTCCATTATTAAATGCAAGATGATCAAGTACATTTATATATGATCTCCTCCTTAACAAAGTTAGTATTTACATTTACATATTTTTCTTCCACTATTAATTCTTCTCTTGAATGCAAAAGGGGTCACATGTATAAAATTGCAATCCTTCTCATAAGAAGAATCATTAACACGGGTAATCTATTTATGAACAACTATCACATGCAAATTCTACCATGAATGGGTACTAGAACTATTACCCACTGAATATTCTTCTATAGTTAACTTCACACTATATTGCAACATGCATAAGAAAATTCAGCATTCCCATAATAGAGATAACTTCAACCATCATTATATCTGAGCTAAATGATTTAACCTCATAATAAGTAAGGATTAATGTAAAAACAAATACCATGAAAGTGAACCTCATCATATTAGAGAGAAACACCATTAAACCTATTAATACATAAGCATGTGTAATTTGCTCAAACAATCGCATGGAAATAAAAGATCTCTTCTCATAAACAAATTGGAACTGTAACAGAGACTTAAGAAAATATTTTCATAACAAACTAAAACTATAATAGAGAGAGAGGGAGAGTAAGAATCATCATATGAACATTTTACGCATATGAACATTTTACGCATCTGATATCAACTAAAACCTCACTTGGAGCGAGGACCACCACCACCCAACCATGAATCACCTCTGGTTCCCCCAAGTTGAAGATCTTCCAAGGATTAACTGTCCTCAACTGATCATTGCACTGGGTATTTAATACCCTCTTTCATGATTTAGTTACCCCTAGCAACGTCCCACTTTTAAATATTTTTCCATTTGCCTAGGTCTTTTTCATAAAATCTCAACTTTATCTCCGACAAGGCTTTTCCTCATAAAAGATTGTCTTTATCTCCCGAAAATCTTCTATGTCCGATGGATCTTTATCTCACATCCATCCAATGGATATCCAATCCATCCGAGCTTATCTAGAATCATATCTAAAAGCTTTATCATGAAAGATTCATCTCTATCCCATTCCTCATGGGATTTGGAAAGAATCTCCTCTCTATCATTGCTCCACCCTCCAAGTGATTTATTTTATTAATTTATTTAATAACACATTTTCTTTTCATATTACATATCACCTAGTTTTCCTCAGCTTAGGTTTAGAATAGTTTAACCCACAAAGGAGGGTATCACACCTAGCTTTCCTCAACTTAGGTTTACAATAATTTAACACATAAGGGAGGATTTGAAACCTAGCTTTAACGCAACTTAGGTTTACAATAATTTAGCACACAAGAGAGGGGTGTTTTATAGGGTGGTTTCCTATGAGTCTAGAAAGCTTAAGGAGCACGAGAAGAAATATTCAGCCTATGATTTAGAGTTGACATCATTCATTCATTCCTTAAATATCTGGTGATATTACTTAATGGGTAAGAAATTTCTGTTAATGATTAATCATCATAGTTTAACCAAATAGTTGAAGCAACCCACCTTGAATGCTAGACAATCTCGTCAGGTTGACATCCTAAGTGAATTTTATTTGTAAATCAAGTACTTGAAAGGAAAGGAGAACTGAGTCATGGATGCCTTGTGTTGAAAGCTAAATTGTTTATATGAGGTCACTTTCAGTGAGTCACGAACTACTTTTTATGTGCAAATTAGAGAGGCAACAATGCAAGATTCATAATATAAATATTTATGGAAGCAAGCTCAAATTTTGAATAGCCACAACAACTAGGATATGACGTAAATTTAGAAAATTCACTGATTTATAGAAGAAGAGTGTATGTGCCTAATCAGAAAAATCTAAAAAATTTAATCTTAGATGAATATCATAAGATTCTGTATGCAAGCCATCCAGGTAGTAGAAGTTAATTATTACACTTAGAAAGGAATTTTTTTGGCCCGGTATTAAGAAGGAGGTGGTGGAGTATTTAGCTCATTGTCCGAAATGCCAACAAGTGAAAGCGGAGCATTGTTACCTGACAGATTACTTCACCCATTTTGTATTCTAGAATGGAAATGGGAAACCATTTCCATCGATTTCATTACATGCTTGCCCAAGTTAACAAAGTAGTATGACTCAATAATGGTACTAATAGACAAATAAAGCAATTCTACTCATTTCATACCAATATGGTCAACCTACAAGGTCATGCAAATTGCTAACATGTTTATGCAAAACATTTTTAGATTGCATGGAATACCCAAAATTATAATTTATGACCGAGATGTGAAATTCACCCCAGGTTTCCGGAAAGATTTATTTGAAAGGTTAGGCACACAGTTTCACTTCAGCACTACTTACCAGCCTCAAACAGAGGGATAGACTGAGTGAGTAAATCAAGTAGTAGAAGATATGTTGTGGACTTACGTAATGTAGTAGCCATCCAAATGGGAGGACTACCTGCATTTGGTGGAGTTTTCTTATAATAACGTCTCGCATACATTTTACAGATGAGCCCATTTGAAGTATTATATGGATGTAAGTGTAGGGCACCCTTGAGTTGGGGTGAACCAAAAGACAAATTGATCCTAGGATGAGACATGTTAAAATAAATGGAGGATATCATTGAAAAGGTACATTCCAACATAAAAGCCTCTCAAGACTGACAAAAGAATTTTACTAATCAGAAGAGAAATTTTCAAGAATTCCAAGTGGGAGATCACGTTTATGTTCAGGTATGAGCTAAGAAGAGTACAATGCAATGTAGCGGATGTGCTACATTAGCACCCTAATTCGGCGGTCCCTTCCAAATTTTGGCTTGAATCGGCTCAACGGCTTACCATCTTTTCCTACCTTATCATATACGCGTGCATAATGTTCTTCAAGTTTTTGTATTTAAGAAATACATATATGATCCTAAACATATTATCAATTGGCAGAACATCCAGGTAATTTAGAAGGATTACTTAAGAATAGGGCATCTTATAATAGGCTAATGAATAATAAAGACGACTGACTAATTTTGTCTTCTTGTGTATAGGTTGAACCGGAAGGTGAGTTGTTGGTCAAACAATTGGGTATACTGGATCAGAGAGAAGTAATGTTGTGGAAACAAGATATCAACCAAGTTAAAGTGCCTTGGCAACATTATGGACCAAAGGAGGCTACTTGGGAAGATAAGCATGTTATGAAAGAAACCATTCCAAACCTATTTTCAGACAAGAAACATTAAGATGATGTTTTATCTTGGGGGGGGGGGGGAGGGGGAGATGTGATATCCCCAAAAATGTAAATATTTAATTTACTACAAAAATCAACAAACTCATTATTTTTATTATTTTATAAAAATATTTGCTAAATTAAGTTATGCGGGAATGGAATGATAATTATATGTAAATATTTTTTTTTACATGTTAAGTAGTTAGGATTGACAGTTACATGTCCCTAAATATTTTTTTGAATATTTATTCAAGAAAGATTAAAAGGATAGGGGTATCTAAGATCAAGGGACAAAAATAAGAGAAAGGATTGAAAAGAGGAATCTGCGTTGAAGTGTGAGGCAGATTGTCAAAGCTAAGTCTGGTTGGGAGGAGAAGAGCAACAAAGGCCAAAGTTTGGTAGAAAACCCTTTCTTGTAATTTAGCATTATACAAATAACTAAACTCGTGGATCGAATAGGTATAATGATTGCTTAGAAAAGGAAATCATAGAACGTTTAGCAAAGTAATTCACTCTCTCTTTGCTATAGGAAGAATTTGTAACTGGCATAATTAAAAGATATCGTATTCACCTAAGTAATCAACATATGATAGTATATTACAAATGGTAGAGTTAGAATAAACCTTGAAACTCCTTTAGGAAAGGGTACGTTCCTTCAGTTATTTTACTACAATGGCATTATTATAATAGTAAAATAGGGTTTTATTCCAAATGTTAGATCAAGATTATCGAGAGAATTTTATAACATTTAAGTAGGGTTTCAATCAAAACATTAAACCAAAAATATCAAGAAATGTAAAAAATTATAACTGAAACAGGGAATGTTATATATGTCAAACCCAGAACAAAGAGATAGTATTGTAACATAAAAGAAAACATGATTTTGAAAACATATGCCAAACCTAGAATACAATAAGCGATTGAATAAACCTTAACGGATTCCGACAATAATACAAAGTCTAGATATAGTTCCAACCAAGAAGAGTTAGATGACAATTATTCTAAATACCAGGAAGAATCAAATTTAGGGTACCTTCCAGTAATAAACGAACAAGAAAACCGTTTCTACTCTTTTAATAAATAAATAAATAAAACAGTTGCAGCACACTACCATTAGCTAATATCTTTTCAATGATGTTAGATATTCAACTATTAACAGAAGGCAACAAGTTTGGGGAAAATAACCATGAAAACATTTAAGGTGAAAATAACCTTAACCAAATACTACGCAATAAAGAAGCCCTCAACCAGATTGATTTGAGTCTTTGGAATAAGACATGTATGACATGTAAAACCATAAATAAAATTCATATATGAGGTTGAAGACCAAAACATGTCTCCACAATCCGGTGATAGGCAAGTAAAAAAACAAGAATGGAGTTGCACTGCAAGAAATTACCGCCTACTCCTTAGCCACCTTAGGACAAGTTAGCATATGAGGGTTAGAGTAAAACCAATTTGTATTAAATACAAATTCTTGGAAAACCCAAATACTTATAATTACAACGTCTCAGAGAAAAGATCTGCCATATTTAAGCTATGGCTGTCAAGAATCCATACAGGATCCACCAAATAAGAAAAACGCCTTGACTATAGGACATTTCCCTGTCGATAGAATTGGCATTTCCCTCCTAGATGCGCAAGCTACTTTGGAACTCGAACCCTAGTCTCTGCCCTCTTTGCAGCCAATATTGTCTACCTCATGAAAACAAAGAAGAAAAAATTAATACTTGCGTTCAAGAGGAAAAAATGTGAAACTCTAACTCATTATCCGCGTTCAAGCAAGAAATGAGAAACTATAAATAGAAATCTTTTCAACTTGAGTTAAGGAGAAACCCTTACCTGAGATGCAACTTGGTTATGGGGTTGCCTCTGTGTAGCTATGCACCATGTCGAAATCCACGTACCTGTAGTGGGGTAGACCCAATGATTAACCACAGTGCCAACTTGAGAGGTAAACTAGTGAGCTAAAACACACAACAAACATTACAGAGAAAGATCGAGATGCAAAAATTAGACTCACTGCAAAGGAGAAACAATAACCTATAGCATAGATTGCCAAGGATGTAGACTATAACAGGGGCATCGAGAAATGCAAGTCATCTCCCACATCTGATGGAAGATGGTAATAGCAAACATATATGGAGAACGAGTATCAAAGGTAGGAGTGCCAGTTGGGGACCAACAGAAGAGTCTAGATTCATCACACCGCCGGACCTGGGAGACACGTCGCCCAACAAATGAATTGCAAAAAAAAATAGTCACCAGAATAGTAATTCCGTGGGGACTGTCCCTTAGACCAAAAGTTACTATGGCAGGAAGGTTGTATTAATTCTTAATCCATATATTTAAGCTAACCAACAGATATAAATGGATGAGGTAGGGATTAAAACTATATGGTACAAAACCATGTTAATATTGTCACTATCATTAATACATATCCATGTGTTGTTTAAATTTCCAATAAATAAATAAAATTATATTATATGTATATTTCTTACATGGGTTTGTGACAATACAGAGAGAAACACCTATTTACAATGAAACTTCCCATCAGAAAATTCAAAAAAGGAACCATGACTATGTTCCCTATTAAGAATTGTCAACAAAAAGCGATTTGGGAAAGGCACAAATAAATAAATGTTTGATTTAAATTATTTATTATTAAAATTGACAAATATCATTTCATATTGCTTTATTCAACTTAAATATAAGTTGAATTAAATAATTATGAATTTATTTCATATTATTATATAGATCTTTTTGATTTATAACTTTTTTTAAGAAATTATATAACTTTCGGAGGGGATTTTCTTTTTAATAATTATTATAAAAATTTGGTGGCAAGTAGTTGATAGTCTAATATAATGTTTTAACATAATTTATTTATTTTTTATTTTTTTAATAATTGTAGGGAAAGGAACTTCCATTTTAATATGGGAGAGATATTGTCATGAGACGTTACGTAAAATAAAAAAATAATAGTTAAAAAATAAAAAAAAATCTCAATAAAAAAATAAAATGAAATAAAATACATTAGTGTTCATTATAATAACATAATTTAATATCAACTTTATATAGAAATATAGAAATTAATTAATGGTATATAAGAGATTTGTAATTTCTTTACTACTCAACATGGAGTGTACACTAGAAATCCAAGATAATACTACAACCTAGTATGAAGGATATATGAAAGTCATTTCATGCACATTTGGTATTTAAAAAATAAATATTGATAAGAAAAAAATTCATTATAACCCATCACTAAAATATCCGTTATTAGTATTTGGATATTTGTCATCACTTACAACACTTTTATTTTTTGAGAGTATATATTTGAGTCAATATCCAGCAACATTTTTAGATGCAATTTTATATACTTTAATAAAATTACTAATTTTGGTCCTAAAAATAATCAGATAGATTTTTTCTACTTCCACATATTAAAAAAAATATAAAAAATAAATAACAAAACAATATACATCAACAAATCTAGATTTATTGTTTTTGGCCTTTAAAATATATAGAGATAATTTCTACTAGTGTTATATTTAAATATATATTAATAACAAAATTTTACAATAAAACAATATCCATTGATAAATATTTTTAAACTAGTGAATTATTACTAAAAGGGACAAAGGCACATCGTGGAAAAACAACATGTGCATTAAGGCCTCAAAGGAGACACTCTGAACCACTTAAGGTTCCCTTTATTTTTTTCCTATGTCGTCAATTTGTTAATCTCTTCTCCCACCAAAAGAAACATGAATGGGTAGATTGGTTAACCTAGTGTGAGTGCTTTAGAGGACTAGAAAAATAGGGATCGGGATCCATCGATCAATATAGAAAAAAATCAGTTTGGATACAGTCTGTGCTACAATTGACTATTGGGATTCATATACCCATTTAAATTAAAACCAAGAAAGGGAATGTCCACTTGACCTTATCATTTTCCTTCAAAAGATCTAGTTTTAATATAATGGAGGGTGAATTTTGAATCCTTATTTTATGCCTCTCTTCTTTGGCCATAGAGATAACATCATGGATTTTTCTCTCTAAATAAAATCCTTTATCTCCTCAAATGTGAAATCATTGAACATTTTCTCAAAGTCTATTGGTAATGATATTGGAAGTTATGTTGTAGATACTATTACAATAGGAGAAACACAAAAAATATTCAAATGAAGAAGTATCTAACTTCTCAAGAATGAGAGCTAAATGTGTTAGTTGAATTCTCTAAGGATATTGTTGAAATTTTTGGATATAATAAGTACCCTAAATGGGTCATCCTTAATGAGTTCATAAAACCCTTAATATAATTCTTTTTTAATTCCATATTCCCTAGACATTTATCTTCCTTCATTGAAAAGAGAGTAGAGTGAATCTGTTCTTTTGACACATCTTTGGATAGTTCCTCATTCATTTCTTTTGGAAAACTTTAGGAAAGATATTTAGAACTCAGAAGATTTCCTAGATAGGATACTTAAGAGGCTTTGAAGATAATGCACTGAAATAATCCTTACTAACCTCTACTTTATCAACAAAAAAGGAGACCTAAGATCCCCCCCAAATCTTATCTTTCAAATAATAGTATGCTTTCGTACCTCTCTACGAGATCTGGAAAATAACTTCTTGTTGTTATCACCTCTTGTGATCCAAATGAACTAAATTTAAAAATTCCATGGAAATTTTCTTTTTCTAAGAGACCAATTTTTTAATCCAAAAAGGAATTTAGTGAAACCTCATAAATATTCAAAGGGGGAACTAAACAATTTACCATAAGGATATTCTTTAGCTTTTTCTTCATTTCTGGCAAGAGCATCTATGACCTAATTTTAAAATAATGATACCATAGAGAAGATATTTCTTTCATCCACTTTAAACTTCCTGCAAATTATTTTATTTTGAAAATATTAGAAGAATTATTCAAGGTGGTCTAGTTTGAAGAAACCAAATTATGATAGACCTACTCCATGTTTTGTGTTTGAGAAAATTTTAAAAGAGATAGATGTCCAATTTCTAGAGAAAATTTGAAAATTCAAGCCACATAAGTAATGCCTTTTGAGATAGTGAATCAATCTAATATTTTTCCACACATGCTTCACCACTACAATTATCCATTTAGGCATGGTGGAAATTTCATGGGGACATATCCACAAGAAGAAGATATATGAACAAGTAATTGAAAAAGGCTTCAAGAGGGTTTGGGTGGGGATGATATCCCCACATAAGTTTAAGAGAAAATGTAAGATTGAGATCTCACCCAACCACCACATTTGTAGCTAATAAGAGGACAACAAATGGAGAAAAATATCCCAAAAAGGATTTCACATTGGATTAGTTTATCACAATTCTTGATCTACCCAAGCCAAGAAGATCTTGTGTGGAAGAAGAGAGAAATAAAAATTTGTAAGAGGGGGATTCCAAGGAGCAACTAGTCCCTGTAACATTCCTTCTAGATCTAAAGCCGCAAAGTGTTGATATTTAAGTCAAAGTGAGATATTTTCCTCAAATTTTCTACTAGGACACATAATCTTTAAATAAAAATTACATCAAAAGAAAACAAATATACCAATACTTTAGATATGGGTTCTTTATCGAGCTCCCAATCACTTTCACATTTAGTGAGATACAAACCACTTAAGAATTTATGAACATGAGAATTTCATAATCTAAAAACCTGGGTTATTTTTAGTTTCTTACACTACGAATCTCATGCTCCACCTTCAAAGTTTCCAAGGAGAGGTGGTACTTCCTACCCACCTGGGTACAATAGAGACTGTCTAGTTCAAAAACCCCCCTCCAAGGCATAAACTTGCAAATCTTTTTACTTGAAAATAACATGAATTTAGAAATTGTTGTTGCTTATTCAATTAAGAATGTGAGGAAACATTCAAAGAGAAACAAACCATAACCTTAGGGTGGGAGACATTAATGGAAAATGATCCACGGTGACTATTAGGCTCAACAACTTTCAAGTAATTCAAGATGTTGAGAGAATGGGTTGATGAAAAATGGGGATATAATTTTGACCCTGCACTTAGGGGACATCACATGGAATAAGAAATAAAGGAGCGATAACATCCTCCACCTCACCAATTAACAACAGACTAGAGAGGATTTCATATTAATAAGAAGAGATGAGTCTAAAGATGCATGCTTAGGCTAAGTGCTTATGCTTGTTGTGCATTGTGGACTACTAACAAGGGGTGAACCTATAATTTGACTTGGAGTTAATATCTCTTAAGTATACTGTAACAAATCCAAGTTAAATTTTCATGTAATAAAGTTAATAAAGCCAAAATAATACCAAGACCATGGAACACATATTCCAAGTTGAATGTTTTGTGAAGTACCCTAGTTGGCGCCACTTGTTGTGTATTATGGCTAAGGGGAAATTGGAAAAAGCAATGGAAAAGACATTGAGAAGGAAAAAAGGCATTGTTGGCACTTATTTATGAAAATAAAGGAATACAAGACAAAAAGAAGGTGAAAGGTCACATGTTTCATGTGAGTAGTAAATTAAAGGAAAATGAATAAATTAGAGGCATCAATAATAAAAAGACATCAGAGCATCAGTTTCGTGCCTTTTTCTTCAATTTTGTTTTGGAATGAGTCTCAAACAGGAGAATAGCAGCAAGAGGAGAAGGAAATCAAGCAAGGAAGGGATGGACACGTAAAGCAAAGGAAGGACAAGGAGAAGCAAAGGAAAACAAGGATCAAGCAAGGGAAGGTTAGATCAAGTAACTTTAGTGGGAATAGTTGTAGATAACAAGTTACATGTATGACTTCATAACTAGTTTTTGACATGCATGGTATACGCATTTGTGTATTTGGTTTCTTTTCTGTCATTGGAACAAGTTTTCTTTGGTTTCGACAGTGGTTTTAGCCTTTCCTTACCATTTCCAGATAACCACGGTGTGATGGGATTGTTTCATGGTTAAGATTTGGATTGTCGAAAGGTTTTGGATCCATGTAAGGTGATCTCAGGAAAATCCCAAATATTGGGGTGGAGATTGTTTTCTCTGGAAAGCCCTCAATAGGTTGATCGAGATAGGAAGATTCCTCAAGGAATTATGAAGGAATTCTAAGGCATCAAAGCTCGGTTTCATTTGCTTATCTCAGGACTAGATTGGGTGAGATCAGGGTATGGTGAGGGTGGAGGTTGTTTAACCTCTGGATCCCCATTTTTTTTTATGGATTGTTTTATCCCATGGGATACCACATTAATGCTTGCAAAATGGCATAGGGGTGAAAGGCTGAAAGAAACATTTGGTTCAACCTAATCTATAGTTGAGTGGTACATGGAAGTGTCTCACCTTGTTGGATTTTCCACATGAATGATGAGAGCTACTTCCCTTTATAACTCATGAGTAATTATACTTGTTACTATATGGCTCTAATGGTTTTTCAATAATTGTTATTTATCTAGTTATATGTTGGTTATAAGTATGGTTTAATGACAGATTTAAGTTATGGATCTCATCATGTTTTAACTTGTAAATGAATGTTTAATGAATGCATGGCCTAATTGGTGTTATGAAAACTATTGTGAGAAGGCATTGGTCCTTCTTGTTAAACATCAAATAAGTTTTAGATACCTATGTTCAAACATGCATTCATGACATGTAGGTTGCATGTTTACCATGTGTTTGACAAAATTCTTGTCTTGGTTGGGAGGGGTTAGGTCAAGTGATTTCTGATGTTTTTGGTTTAAAACATTTGTCTCTATGTTATTAATCATTTCTGTAAGTTTGACTGAGTTTAAGGTAGAGGCCTGAGTTCAAGCCCTCAAAACGTGGCACAAAATTTAGGGTTGCTTGCACCAAACTTACTAGAAAAGTCCACAATCACTAGGAAGTGTGCTTATGGGAGTGATTAAAGGCTTATAATTTCTTTGAGGCCTTTTCAAGGGAGCTACTAAGGCTTTAGCTCAATGAAAAGGACAATTAGCTCAGGGGATGGACATCTAGAGGGGCTGGGTAGCTCTTGGAGGTCCTATAGGTCCTATAACACTTGGGGTAAGCAAGTAAGTTATCAAGTTGTCGTCTCCATTTCATTAAGGCCATATAGGAGGTTGACTCTTATCATAACGACCCTAAACTCATGTTTACCCCAAGTAAACCAGTGAAAATGGGTAGATGTGGGAGGAGGTGATTACAAATACCACTCCCTAACCCTCTCCATATTTAGCTTGAAATGACAAGACTTGCGGGCTAGTGAGGATCTTGTTTTTGAAAAAATTGCAATGGCCTAGGGTGTGCCTAAATATGTGATAAACAAATAACTTGGGAAGAAACCTTTAATAACTCAACCTTTGTACTCAAGAGGATTCTGCATAGAAAATTTTGATCTAGTTCATGAGCCCCTTAGATGTATCCAGCTAAACCACTATCCATAACCACCTCTAGTAAATTTTGACTTTCCAACCTTTTCTACATAAATGAATTTCCTCAAAATATTTCTAATTCCTTCCACCCCTACATCTAGAACTAAAAGTGGAACAATAGGAGAATAAACAAAACTTGCAACATGTGGAGGGGTTCTCTACACGGATCACTTGTAAGCTCCCAATTGTTAAGGAGGAAGGTTGAGGGGTCCTAAGACCAATTTTAACTAAGCATTGAGTATTTCTCATCCTATGAAACAAACTAAAATAATATCCATCCATGAGCTAAGAAAGCAATTTGGCCTATATCCCATGATTGCTACTTAATTCTTCTCAATCTAAGAATGAGTGAATTGTACTAGTAGGGATTTTCCACAAAACTTTCCCACTACTAACTTTTCTAATAGATTCAGATATTTACTAAATGAATATCCTCACCTACCACCATTTTCACTTTGTCATCTTACCTCCTAAGAGAACTAGGCTTACAAGAAGGTGATAAGAAAGGCTTCACTACACAGGCTTCCATTGTATCATTAGCCACCTTCCTGCATAAACCATCTATAAGAGCATTAGAACAACAAAAATAATTAGAATGCAAGGATTTAGACCCCTCCTTATCACCATCTACTAAATAGGAGAAAATCACATGAGCTGAAGCTTAACATCATAAGGGTTCTTGCCCTTACTTCAACTAAGGAAGGACATCCGGTAACCTAGATGGGTACAAATGTCATTGATACATGAATGGTCAAACTAACTATATACATTCCTCATCCATTTATAATATCATACATGAGGGGAGAAGATACTCTCCAATATCCAACATATCATGAATCATGTTTGCAACTAATAAAAGCCATTACTGCACACAAAAAGTGGAGACAACTAATAAAGAGGGACACAATGTGATCCTCCCACACCTAGAACACATGTGGATGTTGAGAAATCCATACATTGGTACTTACATAGGATGAAATATAATTTTAGAAACCTTATGCAAACCAAAACCCCCTATGTGGAAACCCATCATATTACATCCTTGTCTTTTATTAAAGGATTAATTATTTACTTATAAACGTATAAATTTTGTTATATATATATTATATATATTATATATATATATATAATATAATGATTTATTTTCTAATATTACAATAAATATTTATTTAAGCACAATTAATGTTATTATATATTCATTATTTATAATTCTATGAACATTTATTATATGCCAATCTAAAAATATATATTTTAAGATACTTTACGTTATAGGATATCTTATATATGAGATAATACTTCTCACTAATAATAATAAAATCTTTATTAATATTTTCTTTGATTTCATGACAAACTATAAAATATCAAAACAAAAAACATCATGCCACTTGCCAAAGAAAAAAGCTTGAGAAAGATGGAAACATTTTTAATACAAAGAAACATTATGTTGAGATGATTTCTATCTAATCACAATTTTTAAATGAGATATGAAAATATAGTTATATTTTATAAGATTTGTAATGGTAAAAAACCAAACAACCTTTGAAAAGTTTTTGTTTTTTTTTTTCAAAACTAATCAACATTATAGTACGTAACAAAAATAGGTCCTATTTGTGAATCGAAATTACACTCTACAGTACAGTAGGCACAAAACCATTACAATATTTTAAAAAGGCTAGATTGTAAATCTTCTTAAAAAAAATACTAACTAAAACCTATAAAAATATTGGTATTAAAATTTTCTAATATCAATTTGATACCCATTGTGGCATTAATACTATTTGTATATAATTCCACAAACTTAATATGCTAAATAGTTGAATTTTTATATATCATTATATCTTATAATTTGATTACTTATTTTAAACTATTTATTATTCATGAAAGATATTTTTTTTTATACATACAATTTTATTATTATGTCATTTTTAATATAAAATTTATTTTGGGTATTATATATTTTATTTTAATGAAAATTATTAATTAATATTAATATATATATTATATTAAAGCATTCTCTGATGTGAAGTCATTAGCGGTGATATATTAGGTATGTTGAAGATATTTTTATCATTTAAGTATTAAGAGATTTTCGCAGTGTATTATATTAGATATCGTTAGATATCATTTTCGGATTCAAATGCGTTAAGTAAGTCATTCATCTATGACCATTTCCATGAGAGGTAATCGTAACTGACTAATTTCTCATGATTTTTGAATAATTCACTCAATACTCATTACATGAAGCGATGCTCACAGAGGTGAAGAAGTTGAATCCCAAAATGATAGCTAATTATTTTTATCATTTAAATTTATATATATTATCTTCATTTTTTCCAATTTAAAATTTATTTTTATATTATTATTATATATTTTTATAAATTATAATTTAATTACTATATAGTATATTTAAATATTGTAAATAAATGGTGATTGAGTACTTTTGTAAATATTATTGAATGTGAAAAGTTATTAAAAATGATATATTGAACATTTGAAAAAAATATAGGTTATCGGAAAACCTTATTAAAAAAAAAACTATAAAAAAAAAACCTCTATTATTTAATAATCCACTATTTAAATTAAAATATATATAATATACTATTTTAAAATAAAAATATATATTGGAACGCTCTTCTACCTTCCACTGTGAAAACTTTTCTTTTAATGTAAAATTTAATAAATTTATAGCCAATTACATCAAATGAATTGATAAAAAATGCACGTCATAATCTTAACATTTTATTATTTAAAATTATAATACAGTAATTCATATTTTAAAAATCCAAAGAGATACATTAAATCGTAAAAAATATTATACTGTTATAGTAATTAAACAAAGACATTCTAATAATGCAATTCCTAGTCTTAGAAAAAATATATATGACAATATGTAATTACGTGAGTTATTATGTGAGTTTACAGTCAACCATGGTTACGATGGTAAATATCAATATTAATACTTCTTCCAAACAAAATATAGGGAGTATAGATCGGAAATTTGGGTTAAGGTTTAAAAATAGATATGATAATATGTAATTACGTGAGTTTAGGACGAACAATGGTTAGGATATTAAATATCCATATTAATATTTTTTTCAAACAAAATATAGGGAGTATAGATGGGAAATTTGGGTTAAGGTTTATTAGGATGACTAAAATTTTTAATAAGTAGAATTTTTTTTAATAAGGAAACATTTTTATAAAAAGTGAAATAGGTTAATTTCAAAAATTCATTTAAGTTGAAATTATAGATTTTAAAATGACAACAATATTTTTATGGGTGTTAAAATCTCTAATCAAGGAAATATCAAAATTTTGAAGCTGATACTTAATTAACCTAGTTGAATTATAAACTAAAATAGGTTTTGTTGTAGAGGAATGATAAAAGAAAATATTGGTAACTACAACATGAATGATTTAGAAAAATATATGCTATTAAAGAACCAAAACCAAGATTTTGAATAGAAGAAACTACCATCAACCATAGAAATTGAAAGATCCAAATAAGAAGTATGGAAAATATTATTAGGACAACTAGGTATCTCTCACTTTCCAATGCCATCAAATATTGATATAACTTAACTTAGAGGATGAAGCATGGTACAAAAAAACTCTTGAAGAAGTATGAACACTAGCAACACCAATGTTGATAAAACAAAAGTAATAAAATACTATCAAAAAAAAATCCAATTCATCAAAAAAGTTGCAAAATTACTATTGAAAACACAATGTGAGTTATCCAATGAACTAAGCAACAAGGTGACATGATCCATTTAATAATTCAACTTCATAGAAAAACATAAATGCTAGGAATTCTCTATCAATAAGGAAAGTCTCTATTATCATTAACCATGCCCCTACCCATTAAACGAAAATAAAGTAGTAGTAAGAAAGCACTAATCAAAGCCCACATGATAAGAAACCTAGTCAAAAACTCCCACTGATGAATTCTTATCAACCATTTGTTGACGACTTCCAAGAAAATAAAAAACAAATAAGAGAAACATTGTATGATTGTACAAGCAATGATTCACATTGATATGAATTCATCAAGCATCCACTAAGATTATTCAATGATCATTCACTAAGGAAGGAATAATCAATTTGATAATCAAGATTGATCCATGGTTATGTCTTTCACATTGCTTATGCAACAAGGTGAATGCGTAGCTAAAAATATTCCAAGAATTTTGATTCATCGATAAATTTATGAGAGTGATGACAAGGTATAGATTTATAGTCGACATACTTAAATCTTGTGCACCAACATGATTAAATCTTGTGCAACAACAAGAGTACAACCTTATACTTCAACTATACTATCATTTACAATGACATTATCAACCATCTCATTAATCTAGAAACATATTCATTTAAGGGCTTCCCTTCAAGCAACTAAGTCTAGACTCCAGCTAAAACAAATAACACCTTCTAAAATCAACAAGAACGGACATAGGTAGAGAGGAAATGGTGGAAATATCGTATCTAAGACCTACCCTAGATTTTTATATGATTGATGTAATAGGAATAAGGAACCCCTATCCAGTCATCCCTCCTTTAATATATCCCATTCTATTCAGCAATTGAGACTAAATACTAATAGTTATTTTTTTCAAAGCTAGGAGAAATAATTGCATTAGTTTCCACAAAATAATGTGATGAACTACGAACCTCAATATCGACATTCTAAAAGGAAATGAAGTAACAATCAAGATACTCAAAGGTGGAAGAAGTAATAGGTGAGCTAAGTAACACGATAATAGTAATATGTTTCTTAACATTTTGTAGTCAACTAAATTCTAGGTCAAGGCTCTGTTTGCAGTCTTAGAAGTGCTTAACATTGTCATTCTTCTTAACCAACAACGGTAACAAGGAATCATGATATTTTTCAAGACATCATATCTATCAAACAAATTGTTATTATTTTCTTAAACAAAGGAATGTCATCACAAAACTCAACATATGCTTATAAATGGAAAACCTCATTAGTCAAATGGGCATTACTCTCCTTGAACCTACAAATTTCCTCCTTCAAAGAAACATTTTCTTAATAGAGAGCCTTAACTTCATATTTCAAATCATCAATGAGGTTGGCCTTATTCTCAAATTCATCTATAAAGTTCTGGAGGTTTCCATGGTTCTCCATGGTTCTCCCTAGGACATCAACCTTCTTAATTTTCTTTCTCATAGTATTCATGAATAAAATAACCTTAGTCTTCAACTAATTCTTGAGTTCTTAATTCTATGTGTACAACAAAGAAACAAAATACTTAAAAGTAATGACCTCATTATGAAGTCGATCAACTACCTCTTTCTCATTAAATTTTGGCAATCTTTTACCTGCTTGATAAATTGTCCACAACACCAATTCTAATGTGATAGTCAAAACAATAACGAAAATTAAATGGCCCTCCTATCATCATGAATGGACATGACTTTGTATCACTAGATTTGTGTCTACTATTCTTTGCAATGATATACAGCCACAATGATCACTTTACACCCAATGATCAAGTTCAAACGTGCTTGTTAGCAATATCGCATACAATCTATAACGAAGAAGAAACGTATGTGTATACAAATAAATCTTTGAGAGGGTAGATTGCCTTGACAATCTAGGTATTCATTTTTTGTTGCTTTTGTGGCCATATCTATCGAAAAACAATATTAAAAAAAATATTGTTGATTAAGCTCCCATATAATTAAATAGGAGAGGAAAATTCCATTCATATGCGGTGAACTCTAAAATCTCATATTATAATATCAAATACATAAATAATATATTCTCCATTATTATCATATTGAATACATAAATAATATGTTCTCCATTTATTAACAATGGAATAAACCAGATCTTAATAAAAAGTGATTATAAAAAGAAATATAAAGCTTAATTGGATTTTAGATAAATCTTATATTATTATATTGAATACACAAAATATTTTTGATGGAATTTAATTTCAACTGCAACCAATTAATGCTGAACAAAAATCTGATTTCAGCAGTTATTTTAGATTGTCCAAAGCAGCAAAGTCTCCATTGATATTCTGCACATTAAATGCGCATTAAATTTGGAATTGAATTCCCCTACAGACTGCCGACTTATTTCCACTGAGAAAGGCATCACCGCCTTCTGTAATAAATACACAGATAAGAGTTAGTAGATATTTTGGTTAGTTTATTATTTAACCTCAGATTTTTTTCCTATAAATGAAAAGAACAATAGTTCGGTTTGTAAGAGAGAAGAAGAACAGTAGTTCTGTTTTTAGTTTAGAAAAATAACACAGAGTCTCTTCTGCAATACAGCACAGCAGCGCTAAACTATAATTTCCGTGTTTTTGACATAGAATGTGCAACAGCACGAGCTCATGTGAATGAAGCTTTATGCACAACGGTGTTGAGATAAGGTTGCTGAAACAACAGTGTTGAGACTGCAATACTGAGACAGAGTATTTTTTTCTTATTTGTAACCGCACAGCAGTGCTGGACACTTGCAACTTTCTGAGATAAATAAAGTTGGTTTACTGTATCAGTTGTTTTATTGTATCAGTTGTTTTACTGGATACAAGTTAAGTTTCAGTTATTGTTTTACCAGTTTAAGTGTTGCTAAGTATTATTCTGTTTTTCAGTTTTACTTTAAATTATCAGAAATTTCCTGTTGCTGCAACACCAAATCTTTGTTGCTGCAACACCAAATCCTATTGCTGCAACACCGTTTCCAGTAAGCAGTTTTCTGTTTTTTCTGTGTTAACAAAAACAAAGTGTTATTCCGCGTTGCTGCAACACCATTTCCAGAAAACGAAATTTTCAGTTTTCTGTGCAGAAACAGAGTAAAAACAGAGCATTTTTTGTTGTTTGTTTGTTATGGAATTTAGCAGAAAATTCCAACATGGTATCAGAGCTAGTCTAGGCACTCAGTGAGTCAAAAACAGAGTTTGTTTTTCACTGTAGGAGCTGTAAGAAGTTTATTGAGCAGATTTTTCCAGCAGAGAAAGTTTTTTCCTGTTTTTAAATTTTACAATTAGTATCTCTTCTTTACCTATACAGAGTTAAGATGGCAAATGCTGGAACAGGTTTGACAAATTCCCAACTGCCACAGTTTAATGGGAAAAATCACAGTTATTGGTCCATAACAATGAAAGCATTGTTTGCTTCTCAAGGAATATGGGAGCTCGTTGAAACTGGCTATGCTGAACCTGCAGATGCAACAGCATTGGCTGCTTTGACAGTAGCAGAAAGAGACCAGTTGAAGAGCGACAGGAAGAGAGATGCCAAATCCCTGTTTTTTCTCTTCCAATCAGTACATGAAAGTATCTTTCCACGGATTGCAGCAGCAACAAAATCCAAAGAGGCATGGGATATTCTCAAAACCGCCTATCAAGGCATGGAGAAAGTGAATACTGCAAAGTTGCAGATGTTGAGGAGAGACTTTGAAACACTCAGCATGAAGGAATCTGATACAATAGATTCATTCTTCACTCAGGTTATTGGGCTGATAACCCAGATAAGATCTCACGGTGAAATTCTTGAAGAAAGAAGGATCGTAGAGAAGATCTTGAGATGTTTACCCTCAAGGTTTGAAGCTGTTGTGGTAGAAATAGAAGAAACAAAAGATCTCTCACAGTTCATGGTAGATGAACTGAGTGCTTCTCTTATGTCTCATGAACACAGACTGAGTAGAGGAACAAATTCCTCTTTTGAGAAAGCATTCAAGACTCAGATGTCTTTCAGCCAAAGAAAAGGTCGAGGCAGAGCAAATAATAGAGGTCGTGGAAGAAGCCAAAACAGAGGCAGATATTATCCTACAAGCACAAGCGGAAGGAGCTGCAATCAGAACCAAGATGAAGATTCAAGCAAACAGCAAGCTCATGGACAAAGGTATGACAAATCCCAAGTCCAATGTCATTATTGTAAGAAATATGGGCACTATGCCAATGAATGTAGGAAAAAACAAAATGACATGAATAGTAGGCATAATGTTAATTTTGCAAATGAAGAAAATAAGAATCCAAAGAATGTGTTGTTAACATGTAACATTGCACAAGACAAACAAGAAGATGTTTGGTTCTTAGACTCAGGTTGTAGTAATCACATGACTGGAAATATTGCAATGTTTGCCAATTTGGATGAAGATGTGAAATCTGAGGTAACAATAGGAATTGATAGTAAGATATCTGTCAAGGGTAAGGGCAGAGTCAGTATCCGAGCAAGAAATGGAGAATAGATGATTGTGCCAGAGGTATACTATGTACCTGGCCTAAAATGTAATCTTTTGAGCATTGGACAGCTCATTGATAAAGGTTACAACGTGTTCTTCAAGGATGATATATGTACAATCAGAGATATACCTCCAAGTAAGAAGATCATTGCACAGGTGCAGATGACCAGCAATAGAATGTTTCCTCTCAAACTCAGGGCAGATTTGAAGGAAGGAAGAACTATTGCAGCTGTAACACAAGAAGTCTTTCAGAACAAGTGAAAGATGAGAATTGGTTATGGCACTTGAGATTTGGACATCTCAATTTCAGAGGCCTGAATCTGTTGCACAGAAAAGAAAAGGTAAAGGGATTACCATTGATTGAGAAGCCGGACAGCCTTTGTGAAGGCTGCATCTTGGGTAAGCAACACAAAGAAAGCTTTCCAGCAGGAAAGAGTATAAGGGCAAAAGCACCCTTGGAAATTGTTCACTCTGATGTGTGTGGACTGATGCAAATACCATCATTTGCCAAAAATAGATATGTTTTAACCTTCATTGATGATTACACCAGAAAGACATGGGTGTATATGCTGAAATAGAAGAGTGAAGTGTTTGAGAAATTCCGCCACTTCAAAACTCTTGTTGAGAAGCAGTGTGGGCATTACATCAAAGTGCTCAGAACAGAGAGAGGAGGAGAATACATCTCCCAAGACTTTCTGCGTTTTTGCAGAGAGAATGGCATACAAAAACAGTTCACCGCAAGGTATACACCTCAGCAAAACGGTGTTGCCGAAAGAAAAAATAGGACCATTCTTGTCATGGTTAGAATTATGCTGAAGGCAAAGCACTTGCCTTATGAGTATTGGGCAGAAGCTGTCACTTGTGCAGTTTATATCTTGAATAGATGCCCAACTAAAGATGTCATGAACAAAATATCAGAAGAAGCATGGAGTGGTCAAAAGCAAACAGTCACTCACATGAGAGTAATCGGTTGTGTAGCTTATGCACATGTACCGGATCAGCTAAGGAGAAAGCTTGATAGTAAGGGGGAGAAGTGTGTATTTGTTGGCTATTGTGATGAGTCAAAAGCATACAAACTCTATAATCCATCCACTAAGAAATTGATAGCAAGCAGGGATGTGCAGTTCATTGAAAATGAAGCTTGGGATGGAAGCTTAGAAAAAACAGTGAATGTGAAGACAATTGTGTCTCATGAAGAAGAAGAGGAAGGGACAGCAGCAAATAATCATTCATTGGTGGCTCCTCCTCCACCACAGCAAATTCAGCAAACCACACCACAAGCTGGAATTCGAACAGCCTTAAGAAGTCAAGGAAGTGCTTCTTCAAGCACACCACGGGGATCTGAAATACCCTCAAGTTCGGAAGGAACTCCAAGCACACCAAGAAGACCAAGATTCAGAAATCTGAATGAGATTTATGAACAAGGAGAGGCAAGTACCAATACCGGTTTGAATTCATTATTCGCTTTATATTGTCATGTTGATGACCCAGTTCATTTTGAAGATGTTGTAAATGAAGATAAATGGATTGAAGCAATGAATGA
>APFE030444503.1:29234-39496 GCA_000404065.3 Pinus taeda | reverse complement strand
TGTTGTCTATTGCAGCACAACACAAATGGAAGATTTATCAGATGGATGTTAAATCTGCATTCCTGAATGGAGTGTTAAAGGAAGAGGTTTATGTTGAACAACCTCCAGGTTATGAAGTTGTTGGCCAAGAGCATAAAGTTCGCAAATTGAAGAAGGCTCTTTATGGGCTAAAGCAAGCTCCAAGAGCATGGTACAACATAATAGATGTGTATCTGATTGAGAATGGATTTGATAAGTATGATGGTGAACCCACACTCTACATAAAGGAAAATGATGGTAAGATTATTATTGTTGTTTTATATGTAGATGATCTGATTTTTACTAGCAATGATGCTTCTCTCATTGCTGATTTTAAAGCAGTCATGAAAAGTGAATTTGAAATGACTGACTTGGGCTTCTTAAAATATTTTCTTGGAATTGGAGTAGACCAAAGTGAAAATGGTGTTTTCATTTCTCAAGATAAATATATAGAAGCAGTGTTGAAGAGATTTAACATGCAGAACAGCAAGGCAGTTGTGACTCCAACTGTAGTAGGGATGAAATTGACCAAAAAAGACAGCAGCAATGAGTTTGATCCAAAATTGTACAAGAGCATAGCTGGCAGCCTTATGTACTTGACTGCAACTAGGCCGGACATTATGCACGTTGTGAGTTTAATCTCCAGATTTATGGAAAGACCGAAGGAGACTCATTGGAAGACAGCCAAGAGGATTCTGAGGAATGTGAATGGAACGAAGGGGTTTGGTATTTTATACTCCTCTTCTGAAAGTTTCATGTTGACAGGTTACACGGACAGTGATTGGGTTGGAAGTGTTGATGATAGAAAAAGCACATCAGGATATGCGTTTCATATGGGATCGGGAGCCATCTCATGGGCTTCCAAGAAGCAACCAGTTGTGGCTTTGTCAACAGCAGAGGCAGAGTATGTGGCAGCAACAGCAGCAGCATGCCAAGCAGTTGGCTGAGAAGAGTTCTCAGAGATTTGTGTCATGAAGAGGAAAATGGCACAACCATTTACTGTGACAATAGCTCAGCAATAGCATTGTCTAAAAACTCTGTTTTTCATAAAAGAACAAAGCATATAGATACCAAATTTCACTTCATATGTGAATTGGTTAACAATGGTGATGTTGTTTTGCAGCATTGCGGAACAGAGGATCAACTAGCTGACATCTTGACAAAACCATTACCAAAGAAAGGTTTTGATCATTTCAGGAAATGCCTGGGTATGCAGCAGTTGAAATTAAGGGGGAGTGTTGGAAGTTAATTCCAACTGCATCACATAAATGTTGAACAAAGATCTGATCTTCAGCAGTTATTGCAGATTATCCGGAAGCAGCAAAAGTCTTCTGATATTTTTGCACTTTAAATACACATTAAAGTCAGAGTTTAATTCCCCTGCAGACTGCCGTCTTGAAAAGCATCACTGTCTCTTCTGCAATAAATACGCAGATAAATATCAACAGATATTTTACTTAGTTTATTGTTTAAACACAATTATTTGTTTTCCTATAAATATAAACGCACAGCGGTTCTGTTTTTAACCAAGCATAAAAAAACAATAGTTTTGTTTTCTGAGTGAGCGGCAACAATTTTTTATCTCTCTGCAATATAGCGCAGCAGCGCTGAAATATAATTTTTGTGGTTTCTGAGAAAGAATGGACAGCAGCTCAATCTCTCGTGAATGAAGCCTTATGCACCGCAGTGCTGAGATTAAGTTGCTGGAGCAACAGTGTTGAGACTACAATACAGAGACAGGTTATTTTTGTGCTTATTTTGTAACCACACAACAACGTTTGATCACCTGCAATTTTCTAAGATAAAGAAAGTTGGTTTATTGTATCAGTTTGTTTATTAGTTGTTTTACTGAATACAAGTTAAGTTTCAGTCACTGTTTCATCAGTTTCTATGTTGCCAAGCATTACTCTGTTTTTCAGTTTTTATTTTAAAATATCAGAAATTTTCTGTTGCTGCAACAGCACAATCAGCGTTGCTGCAACACCAAGTCTTATTGCCGCAACACAGTTTCCAGTAAGCAATTTTTCTGTTTTTCCTGTGTTTACAGAAACAAAGTGTTATTCCGCGTTGCTGCAACACCGAATCCTGTTGCTGCAACACCATTTCCAGAAAACGAAATTTTCAGTTTTCTGTGCAGAAACAGAACATTTTTGTTGACGGTTTGTTATGGAATTTAGCAGACAATTCCAACAAAAATAAATGTAGGTTTTAAAGACCTTAAACAAAATATACGATTAAATTTACCTGCAATCGCGTAAGGGTTTTAAGAGCCGGCGAGAGCAATATTTATCCATCTATACGATATTTAATGAGGTAAGATTGTATATGTTTATCGTTACATTTAAATAAATATAAATTTAGCGTTCGACAAATTTATATCTAATGGTAGACCTATACTCACTAAACATCCTATAAACTGGTAAATAAGTTTTGCAAACAAATTCACCAAAACAATAATTTCGGTAAAGGGACAAGACACAATTGACTTACTAGACTTTTAGAAAGACGGAGACGAGAGAACATCGTCGTAATAATAAGGTTTTAAAGAAGCGGGAAAGATTCACTGTAACAACTTCATTAAAGAATTTAAACCGCCTGGACAAATTTATCTTCAAAAAATTTAAATTTTCAAATTCAGTATAAAATTAAATTTAAGATTTTAAGGAGGCGAGGCAAATTCAATGTAATAATAAATTTAAGATTTTAAAGAACTGACACAAATTAACCGTTATAATAATATAACTGTTTTTAAAGAGCCGGGACAAATTCTCTGTAAGAACTTCCGTAAATATGATAAAGAGACGAGACAATTTTACCTTTACAACATATTTATAGTTTTTAAGTTTTAAATAGCCTAGAAGAATTGAGTCAAATTTGCGTTAATAATTAATTTTAGAGTTGAAAAGAGCCAAATTCAATATAAGGAAGTGCTTAGACAAATCCACTGTAAAGCTTTAACGGGTATGACATTCATAGTGGCGGCTTCACTAAAGATTTTAAAAGGACGAGATAACCTGTGCATGACGCCATGGCCGTGCATAGAAGCAACACCTTTCACAAGCTCGTACATAATTTTCTGTAAAATATCACACAGTTAACCCTCAAAACCACAATTTTCACATACAATCCACAGGCTCACTTGAAGCTTTAAATCTCGATGCAGAAATCGACAAAATCGCCTCTCCGCACCTTGATAACCAGGGGCGGTATTGTGAGCGATCGCGTCCGATATCTGTTGATAAATAAAAAAAGATTCGACTTCATATCATCAAATACTATATGAAGGCGAAATTGGCCGTGTCGACTCTTTCGGCGCTCCACATCTCGCAACCTGCAGACATAGATGACAAAAAGAGAAAACTGAAATTAACATACCCCGCCCTGAATAATTTAGTGAGCGAATTCTGCCAATAATAATAAATTAGTTATACTTGACGATGTTGCAGGCGCTGTCGGACAGCATCCGTAAAATTGATATCTCTCTGATGGAAGTCGGTGGAATTCCTTCCGTAAAATGTGTAAGCGACCTTGAGAGTCACCTCCTCCCCTGTTTCTGGCATTATGCCCTTATAAATCCTTCCTTCCACATCTTCCTCTAACAAATGACACCTCATATACTTCGGAATCTTATCAAGATTCATGTTACTGCTACAAAATTGAAAACTATAAGCTGATTTTCCCTTCAAACTATGGCGGAGCAGGGTGAAAGCACGCTTTTAAAGGCCCTTAGGGGTGACTCTTGGCCTTCCCTTTACTGTTCCCGTGTCATCCACGGAGTGTTTTGGTATTATTCATTTTCCGAGGAGTTTATGGGTTTCATGGAATTCCTTTGCCATTTTTTTTCAGAAAGAGAAAACACACATACAAAGTAGTTTCTTTTACACGGATCTTTCCCATTCCCTTACATTCCAGATTCCTCCATCATTTCTACAGTAATTTCACAAGTTCAGCAAGCAGTTACATTTTAAGGCATCTTCAATCGAAATATGAGCCTGTATAGGGCTAAACAGGCTCCTTTGATATTCATTATTCCGAGGAGTTTATGGATTTCATGGAATTCTTTTGCTATAGTGGAAATTAATCAAAACTAAATGCACTAACAACACACCATATCTGGAAGTTGAAAGAAAATTGAATTGCAGATTTAGATTTCTGGCAGAAGGAATGTGAAGTAAATGAGTTTCTGAACATCCAACATCCAAATCTCTGATAATAATTGCACAAAGTTGGTATAGCAGTAAATGTTTGAATGTACTGCACAAAGTAAAAGGAAACTGAGCAGGTGGGATTTTCAAGTATTTAATGTGTTGATTGTGCTCATTTGATGTATTAGATATGTTAATAGTTTATTAGGTTTGTGTTATGACATATAGTTTAGTTTTGTTGCCTATAAGGTCGTGTGTCTAAGCAAAATAGGTGGGCGCGTAAAACACAATTTCTACTTCCTGTAAAAACAGAGTGTCAGTAAACCTTCGTAAAAATTCAGGTTTTACTGAGGTGAATGGAGCTCAAGTTGTGTTTTTTTGTAAATGTATTTTGCTTTCACAAATTTATAAACCAAAGTATTTTCCCTAAGAACTTCATTCTGGAAATTTAAATCTTGTTTTTACTGCGTATTACTATGTTTTGTGAGGGCAGACTCTGAGTTTTCACACTGTTTTGTGACTACAGGCTCCGAGTTTTTACACTGTTTTTCATTGTCAAGTGAAATCTATTTTATCATCCTTTGCTTTTTAATGTCATGTGGTATTAGAGTAAGTGTCAAAGCTTTGGTTTCACAGTAGACTTATTAGAGCAGGTTGTTTGTCATCTTTATTTTTAAGCATTTGTTACAGTTGGACCAAGGAGCCAAGGTTTATTAGCAAGGAGTCAAAGTTTTATTTTAATGACATATGCCAGCTTTAAGCATAAGCTTGATAAATTTTCAAATTCCTGAATTTAATGGCAAGAACTATGATTATTGGGAAATCACAATGAAGACATTGTTTTGTTCTCAAGATATATGGGATCTTGTATGAAATGGGTTTCAAGAACCAATTGATGCAGTAACATGCAATGCATTGGCACAAGCAAAATGAGATTTGTTGAGAGATAACATAAAGAAGGACTCTAAATCCCTCTTCTATATATTCTAGGTAGTGCATAAGAGTATTTTTCCAAGGATTGCAACAACAACAAAGTCAAAGTAAGCACTAGACATTCTTCAGACAACATATCAAGTTGTGGCAAAGGTGGAGACATTCTTCAGACAACATATCAAGTTGTGGCAAAGGTGAAGACAACAAAATTGCACACGTCTTTGAAACAATATGTATGAAAGAGTTTAAGACCATAGACTCATTTTTTACACAAGATATTGGATTGGTTACTCAATTTAGATCTGAGACACTTGAAGAAAGGAGAATAGTTGAAAAAATTCTAAGAAGTTTATCAACAAGGTTTGATCTGGCTATAGAGGAGACAAAATATCTCTCATAGTTTTCAGTGGATGAGCTTCATGGATCACTAACATCTCATGAACATAGGTTGAGAAGAACAACAAATTCTTCAATGGAACATGCCTTAAGAGACAAGTCTTAGTCGGTCAAGGTAGAGGTAGAGGAAGATAAAAAACTAGAGGTAGAGGAAGAAGCCCACGCTTAAGTGGAAGAAGCAGTCATTCAAGATCAAGTACAAAAGGAAACACTCAAAATCCAAGTCTAAATTCAAACCAAAATCAAGCACAAGGCCAAAAGTATGATGAATCTCAAGTTCAATGTCATTATTACAAGAAGTATGGACATTATGCAAGTGAATGTAGAAAGAAACAACATGATTTTAATAAAACAAATGCAAATTTTAAAAAAGAAAATTAGAACCAAGGAAACACGTTTTTAGCATGTAATGGAGCACAAAAGAAGCAAAAGGGTGTTTGACTTTTAGACTCAGGTTGTAGCAATCACATAACAGGGAACATAGAAATATTTTCTAATTTGGATGAAAGTGTAAAATGTGAAGTCACATTTGTCAATGATGAGAAAAGGAATAGTCAATATTCCAGGTTTAAAACACAATTTGATAAATATTGGACAACTTATGCAAAAGGAATACAAAGTATTTTTCAAAATGGAGAATGCACAATCTTGGATAAATTTCCAAGTCAGCAGTTGATTGCAAAAGTTCAAATGACAAGCAATAGACTCTTCCCCCAAAAGATAAAACCAAATTTAAAGATGAAATTTGGCTATGGCATCTAAGATTTGGCCATCTACAATTTGGAGGTCTAAACTTGCTACACATGAAATGCGTGGTAAATGGTTTACCACTCAGAAAAACCATAGAAGTTGTGTGAAGGATGCATCTTGGGAAAACAACATAAAGAATAATTTCCAACATGAAATTCAATAAGGGAAAAGACACCCTTGGAGATTGTTCATTTAGAACTATGTGGACCAATGCATACACCATAAATTGGTGAAATTTATTATTTTTTAACATTCATAGATGACTATGATCATTATACCTAACATTGAACATAGCCTAGAGGAGACTAGGGTCAGTTTGAGGTTGAATATCATTGCATAAAAATGTGTGAAGTGATAAGGGAATCACAACATGGAGACGGACTTTGATTACCCTCAAATGTTAAAACAACTAATTTAGGAAAAAAATGATAATCACGTGTGATGCTATGATGTTGATCATCATTCAATGCACATTCTTGATCACAAATTACATAAGAATCATAATCGGGTTTTGAAAGAAAGGGTTCATTGGAGAACTCAAGTAGAGATTGGATCGAAACCTATCCTCAAGATGACACATTTGATCCTATAGATCTTGGAAGGTAAGCATTAAATAAGGATTGGGATACACTTCATTAAGGTTAGGAGAAAAACCAATTCTATGGGTTTGCTCTTCGAAATCAATACAAGTGACCAAGACCTTTTCAAGGCTTTGAATGTTCTTTTCCTCTAGTTGATAACTGTAAAAGGAGATATAAGGTTATATTAAAGTAGATAGGCATCTAGGTTGGTAGGTTAAATAGGTTCAAGGATGAGGTTGTAAATCTTGACAAATCATAGATTGAAAGCGAGAATGATTTCACCCTTTTCCATGCATAACTGGTTAAAGATTTTAAGGTGGTCATAAGGATTCTCTTGCATACCAAAGGTATAGATAAACAAGTAAGACAATTTTGCCTAGGTGGATTAAAAAAGCCATTAGGTAGGTCAGCAAATAGGGAAGCAACACATCCTTAAAGGGATTATGAAAAACAAAATAATGCAACTGTCATTTTCGTGCACTCTAAGGATCATGCACACATTTGAGAATGTGCAAAAATGCTCCTTTACAACAACTTTCCTGTCACCATAAAACAAAGGTATATGTTGTTTGAATTTGCATAGAAGAGGGTTGATCAGATGTGTAAGCTTTAGAGGAGAAAGTGTGAACCAAAGTTACGGGTTCTTGTCCTCCTCCCAGGTAAAAATTCCTTGTTGGTAAATGATCTTGTCATGTTTGGAAGAGGAAGTGGTTGGCATGCCACCACAAGGTAGAAAACAATTAATGACAACTATGCTTAACTAAAACAGACTACAATGAAAACCAAAAAGGGAGTGAAACCAAACACACATTTGTATGGTCACTAAAATTATGCTGATGTTTTGGAATGGGGTGTGTCACTCTAGCACTACATCAACGTCTCAAAATTCTTAGCAACTGGCGTGATTTGGATCTATGAATGAATGAAATGAAATACAAATTTAAATAAAATCACAAAAGTACATCAAAACAAAAATTTATTTAATAATAACAACTGTTAAAAAATGTTGACATGCAGAAAGGAAATAAACTAGCTTGGGCAATGGTAGTTTATCTCTAAGAAGGGATGTGAGAACTACATTCCTTTTGAACTGAGTTACAATGTGGCTCTCAGCAATGTTTTTCATCAATAAGTAATGGAAAACCCTAAACATCCAAAAACCTAACCACGGGTGATGAAGCGCCAAAAGCTTGTGGGCCCTGCTAGGGTTAGTTGGAACATCAACTTCCTACAGTCGTAACTTTGATATTCCATATCCATTTGGAACGCATGATAGCCTGTTAGAAAGGTCTATCCAAGGACAACAACTTTTGACTATAAACATTTATTGTAGGCTACAAGTTTTCCCATTTGCCCAAAAAATGTCCTTTAGGGCCTCAAAATGACTTTAGAATCTCAGGACCTAAAAAACTGCCAAAAATAGAAAACTAGTGAAATAGGAAACTAAAAGGAAACAATGTGGGGGTCCAAATGGAATAGGCCAGTGACCACCAATATCCACCTCGATCATGATGAGAAGTAATGGGAATTTTATGCCATAGTTTATATCCACTCGAGTTGGAGTTAAGTCCATGCCCATAGTGGCATAACTTAACCTTCTCGCTTGTTAAGGAGTCACAACTAGCTAGGAAGAGCCCTGCAGCTTGCGACCCTTAAGGATAAAAGAAAAATAAAACAAAAAGTACACTAACCTTATACACTAAATTACATAAAAAAAAGTAGCAAACTAATCAATTCTCTAAGGTTTTGGCCTTATAGCACTATAGAGCCTTAGCTACGTTTAGTTATAAATTAAAGAAAATAAATTGACTACAATGCCCTTTATACAAGAACAACTAAATAAATGATAACCCTCCTATTAATAAATCAGATAATCCAACACATAAATGTTGAGTTAAATCATTGAAGGCATCTCCAAATATTAGTTTTTTTATATGGTTTAATAGTTACACAAAAACTATGTTGTTAAGTCACATGTTCAATTCTCGTCCCTATTATGACCATGATGTAGCCTCACTAATACCAAATTTACAAAAAAAAGTAGTTGCACAAAATATTTATATTATGGAATAGAGACCTTAATCAATCATAAACAAATATGTGATTAGAGTATATTGAATAATATTTCATTAGCAACAATCAAACATTGTTGAAAGGCTATTAATTGACCTTAACAAGGTTTGAAATTGTGACCTCCAATTTGCATGACAAGTGTCTTTACCATCAAGCCACATATACAACTTGTGTAATTGGCCCTTTTATTATGTAGTTTAATTGTTGCATATGTATTTATATTACGAAAATGAAACCTTAGTTCATTATGTAAAATGTATGATTTGTTGGGAAAAACACTAGGGTGGGGGGGTGAATGAGTATTTTAAAACTTTAACTTTCAATTTTCATATACTGAATTTTGTACATTGTTTTTCTTAAAGCAACCTACGTAAGTACACTACTTCAGAGAAAGAAAATAGTGTATATCCAGTTTACTGATTTTTATGGGTTATGTTAGATGATTACCTTTCACCACTGCATCAGTAGATTAATTACTTTCAGTATGTAGTAAAGAACATAAACAAATCACAGTAGATGAGCAACACACATAGAACACCGGGATTTTAGGTGGAAACCCAATGTGGGAAAAAACCACCACTACCGTTGTCTCTGTCTTCTTTCTTATTATATAAAGAAAATCTTCATTACATTTGTATTGGTGCAGGCTCTTACCATTATGCAGGTACAAACTCGCAAGAGGCTACAACCTCCACTCGTTCTCCAGCTCATACTAGAAGGGAGCTACAACCCCCTAATCTCGTTTATTGACTTCTACAAGAAGGGAGCTCCTACCCCTTCTCTGAAGGCTGCAACCCTCAGCTCCTTGTGGACCACTTTTTAGAATGGTTCATACTAGATCCACCTGTCAAACAATTATCATACAACCTGTAGGCCACCTTTCATCATATTTTCAAACTAGACACATATCAATAATAAACCCAAACAAACATGTCAAACTGGAGCACTGAATCCAAGTCATTGAAACACTGCAAATCAACTGAATTTCTGAAGCATCAAATCATTGTATGTAGAACCCAACCAAATCAAACAAATATCATAATTTGTATGCGATTATACTAAATAAAGCTTGTGTATGTACGTGCTTCCTTTGCAGAACACCTACGTACAGATCTTAAACTAATGAAAATTAAATCATGAATAACTGTAATACTGAATCAATCACTGAACCATTCATAGACCATTGATGGAAACCACTTTGGTGTTTGACCACCACCTGTAAATTGTTGAAAATGCAACAAGATGATGGAGCTTAGTGAAAAGAAGTCGCCTTCACTAAGTGGGCCCGCAGGATATTTTTGGCACAAAGTCTATTTTTAGACATATGGATCATGGTCTATGAGTTGCAGGATGCTATTTATGGATG
>APFE030444503.1:13649-25710 GCA_000404065.3 Pinus taeda | reverse complement strand
TTGGAGCTCGGAGTTCTCGGTGGGAGTCACGAGGAATTTCCCAGTATTGCGGACATCCTTCCACCATATCAGCAGTGCCACCTTATGTCTCCTTGCTCCTGCTACGTTGCCTTTGTTCCCCTTTTTCATGCCAAAACCTGGAATCACAATGCATTAGTCACGTGGATAAAGTGTCTATCCTTCCTCCTACAAACAACACGAAATAACTAAGAAATGCATGCACAAGCAAATAAAGATGAATGGTTTGAGCGAGTAAAGCAGGCCAAAATGAGCCCGAATTGTACCAAAATTGGGGCTCATCAACGTCAGTGTCTACTTCGACCCGGGTAATCTCAGCCTCAACTCCTCTCGCTCGGTTACCCAAGTTTTCGTGGGTACGCATCCTCATCAACTCCCTTTGAGCCATAGAGCTGACTGCCGTACCTGTTTCACCTTGTTTCTTTGTCCGTTCACTGCTCGAACGACCCGAACCTGCACTTCGTTCCTTGCTATCCAACCTTTCGTTTGGCCCATCCAACTGTCTGCAGATTCCCCAATCTTGTCAACTGCTACGAACAATCCATTCACCAGCCCCAACCGGGCTCTGATACCATCTGTCACGCCCCCGCTACTTTTTTTCGTTAAACGGGAGGTGCGGCACCACCTTATACCGGGTTCGGGTATATACGGACTACGCCTCTACTAACTTCCAACACCAATTTATCCTTCTATTAGTGTTCTTTTCATCAATGTTTCATAGCCAAACAGTCCATATAATTAACACCCATATAATTATGATTATATCAGTTAACTTATATCCATTCAGCAATTATAACTAACCATAAACCATCATAAACATAGACTGTAACAACCATCAAAGTCTGCACACGATATAAAGGAGGTCCGACCCAAATCGGGCGGCACCTCTGAAAACCGTTACTTTAATCAATTTACAGTTTTACAATGTTTACAATTCGTGTGAGCCGTTCGGCTTCACACCTTGAATGATCAACCTGCACGACCTGCCGGTTGTTTATGACAGTCCCGTTTCGGGTACCTTGTCAACCCAATCAATCGCCCAACCGAGCTCTCGGCCTGTCCAAATACCGCATCGCTGTCGTGTTGTCGTAACTTGGTTGCGCACTGCCTGTGCGTTCGTTCGACTGTTCGACCCCTGACCTGTTCAGACTTCCGTCGCCGCCCAGGTGCGTTCGCACCGTTCGTTCGATCTGTTTCGCTGTTCGAAACTGCCCGACCGCTTCCTCCGCCTTATGACCGAAGACTTCCTTTCACATCGTCGCTAAGCGCTGTTGTGTGAAGGCGCAGTTAGACCGAATACTTAGAGCGAATGAAGATCGAATGAGTGATCCTTCGATGCCTTTGTGACTTGAACGCTCTCCGTATATATAAGGATCCACGCCAAGTATGGAGGGGTGTCGGTTATCCCAAACCGACCCCCGTTTTGGTGGTCCGCCGCCCCAACATCGTGAGCCGACGCCCAATATTCATTTCGGGAGCCGTGTCGTTATCTGTTCAGGGCGGGTTGGCCTATGTTTCATATGGCCGTCCACCCATGGTATAAACCAACCTCCCTTAACCCCGTGCGCTCGATACTTGTGCGCCCACGTCGCAATTTCCTTCGCTGCCCGGTCCTCGTCCATGTCGCAAATTCCTTGCTGTTCGGTCCTTTGCCCACGTCGCAATGCTTCCGCTGTTTGGTCCGTGTCCACGTCACAAATGCCTTGCTGTTCGGTCTGCACGTATTCGTTCGCCGGGTGTGTCGTTCGGGCGGGCGCACCCCGTGCCGCCCTGCCTGTATGAACAATTCGTTCAACCGTTCGGGTGGGCTGTTCGTTTGCCCGGTCCACTGTTGGTTTCGTCGCCCTGTCCGTGTAGACATTCCGCCCTGCTGTCCGGTTGACCACCCCGTAGTCCCGGTTGATGATTCGTTCGGCCTTTGGGGCGGGTGGGCGCACTGTCGTGTCGTCCACCGCCATCGTTCCACGATCACCCGCTTTTCCCAACGACCATTTTCGTGTCGGGTCGCTTGAACGGTTCGGTGGGTGAGAGTTCGTTCACTGTCGTTCGGGCTGCCCGTCATCGTGTGGAGCGCCCGGTCTCCAGGGCGTTACACTCTGTTTTACGGTGATACAACGATAACCCTCGTTTTCTTCTAACGGCTGCTCTCTTACAGAATAAAATCCTATTTCAGATTGTTACAAGACAACAGTTATTGCGTATTGCCAATAACTGTTGGTATTACATATTGGAAATGTCCAGTTTTCCGTTTCTGAAATTGCTATACCTGGAGGCTGCAGCTGATAATTTTTCGGCGAATTCAATGTTTTAATTAGTTAAAATGAGTGGAGTAAAAGAATATGTATGGCGTTGTCTAGATTAGGATTCAAGGGCCCGTTTCTCTTTGTGATATTTGTAGCGTTTTAGTTGTTTTATTTCGTCCAGTATGCGGAATGTAATACTCTAATCGAATCTATTAAAGACATGGTCATGCTCCGAGAAGTATTTTTATGAAAACGGTTAGAGCACAATATGGCAATGGATAGGGGAGGACATTGGGGCGATGGTGATCATATATCATAATTAATAATTTCTGAGAACTAGATGAGTAATCCTATTTATGTGCAGTGAATAGAGTGAAGTAGATGAGTTGCTCAAGATGTCTGTGAAGAATTAAGTCGTGGGTTTTTCCCTTTCATGGTTTAGGTTATGGTTTGCAGAAACACTCCTATAAAGATCGTCAGTTATGATTTGCTGACGTTCAAATAGCTCTGGCGTTAAACTTCGTCAGTTATGATTTGCTATGTCGTAGCAGGGTTATGGAATAATTTGCTGAATAGGAGGGTATAAAGCTTTTTCCTTCATGGTTTGAAGAAACACTTCTATAAATACGATCGGTTATGATTTGCTATGTCTCAGCAGGGTTATGGAAGGTCAGTTATGATTTGCTATGTTGCAGCAGAGTTATGGAATAATTTGTTGAATAGGAGGGCTCAAGAAAATGCGTGTTCTCTATAATAAATTCAGCCTTGGACAAGATATAAGTAAACAAGCAAAATGGTAAAGTTGATGGAGAAAAATGGTAAAGTTGATAAAGTAGTTGTTATAGATTCGCATTTTAAGTTCACTTTTAAAGCGTTATTATTTAGGCATATTAATCTTCTTAATCATTTTTATGAAAGACTACTTATTTGTTGTTAGCATTTTTTTATTTATAAATTATATTTAAAATTATAAATAATATAAATTTTGGCTTATTTATAATTTTAAAAAATTGAAGAGAATAAAATGTGGAGTACAAGATCTGTTATGTTTAGTATTACAAATTGCTTAAATAAAATTACATTGCAAACATCAGTAATAAATGATTTGACTTAAATTGGACTAAATTAGACTTAACTGATCTAGGACACTTGGAGAAAAGGTTTTTGACACCTAACAAGTGGTTGAGATTAGATTCTCCAACACTCCCCCTTAATTACAACACCATAAAAAATTCAATTAAGATACCCTCTGATCTCTCTCTCAGCGAGGTTTACAATTTAAAATTTGACTTCAACTTTTCTTCTTCTCTTTTTCCATTTTACTAGATCCTATAGCATCTAAATTGTTTCAACTTTTTATGTTTGTTACATCCTTCAAACCCCAGTTTCTTCATTTGCTAGTGTAGGTCTTCCATTCTTCTAGGTTTTCCAACCATACCTTGGACTTCTTCAAAAATTGACTTGTATGTGGGCTTTTGTCAGATATTATCTTCTATAGTGTTCACATATTATCTTCTGTAGTGTTCTTTTCATCATCAATCTACTGCAACATATGAATATAATAAAATAATGTTTCTTCACGACTCCAATGCCCTATAATTTCATTAATTTCTTCACCATCCAAGCTATATTCAAGGTTCATTTCTGCATTGTCTATGCAAACTTCATCTAGACATGGTGTTGCAAGCCATGTTTCAAGAAAATTTAACTGTTCTTCAAAATCATTCTCTGTACCTGCACATTGGAAATCAATGGTAGGTTTAAAAACATCTACAGAACCACATTGGCTGTATTCTTTCTTCTCTGCAATGAGAGGTTTTTTCTGTTGTACTTCCAACTGCTTTCCTGCATTTGTCTCTGTTTTATCCTTCTGGGCTTCATTTCTTGCCTCTTTGTTTCTTTCTCTGTCTCTTTGACTTCTTTACTAACCTATGCTGCTACAAGTAGGTTTTCTTCCACTTTCTCACCAAATAGCATCATGTCAATATATTGTTTTTGTTGCATCACTTGCAACCATTCATCATTAGCCAACAATTCTTCATCAAATTTTATATCAGCAATATTAATTGTTGGATTCACCATAGCATAGACTGCTCAAATGGTTGTTTCATTGTGTTCAACAAGCTTTGTTGTTGGATTCACCAAACTTTCATTAGCAAGATTTTTTGTTGGTTTTACCAAATCTTCATTGCAAGCTCCATTGGTAGAATCATCATATTGTCATCAGTAGGCTCTCTGGTTGGAATCACCAAATTTCTGTCCACTTTGTGGCTGTCCGTAGTGGGGTTGGTGAGCATCTACATGCTCCTTCTCTCTTGCTTCTGCGACTTCCTCACAGACATCATCCACTCGTGGCTCAGCACAGTGGGCTTCAACAATCCATTCATCTGGATGTAGATATGCTGCTATAAATCCACCTTCGTCTTCAACTTCAATACTCCCCCTTGGACCAAAACACTTTTCAAGGGTATCCCCTGCCTCCTTGACTGTCTTGGCTTCTGAAATCAACAGAAGAACGCTGACAAATTGTTTTATGCATTTCAATGCAAAAGCATTATTTTGCATTTTCACTGCGAAATCTAAAAAGATCTCAAACATCACTTGTAGTCGCTTTCACTTTTTTCCCATTTAATCGCTGACAAAATGAGACTCAACAAAAAAATCAAAATTGAAATATAGCAAATATGCCTCTTCAATAAACCTTCTTTAAACAAATTTCACAATTTTAATTTTTTTGAAAAAAATTCAAATAGAAACCTTCTCCTAAAAAAACCACTTTCCAAATATAAACCATAATTCCCTTTTACATCCCTTTAGTTGACAGCAATTATTTTTTTTAATTCCCTTTTAAAACAAAAAAATCTTCTATATAATATAACGCGCCTTTTCAAAATAATACCGTTGCACTTCAATTTATAAACCTTTTAAAACACGTAGGCTTTTAATAAAATGCTTTTACACCGAAGCTCTTTTACATGTTCACTTTTTAATATGACACCAGCCCTTTTAAAAAAAAAATTGACTATTCACCTTACGCCTTCGATTTCCTTTTCACGATGAGTGAACCATTGACGATAATGGAACGTTCTTTTAACGTAATTAAAAAAAATTACCTTTGACCGTTGGCCTTGGAATATCAAACAAGATTCCGTTGGAGACCAAAACTTACGCACTTCGCTTTACTTTTCACTTTTCAGAGAGAATGGTGGCTGCGGAATTCTGACATTTCGGAATTTTGGTACCTTAACTCTCTGTGGGGTTGAGCGTTAGTAACGCTAACGCGTTTGCTGAATTTCTTGAATGCGCTAATACGCACTGGATTAACATCTCTAATGTATTATTGTGGACCCAATTCGATTTAAGAAAAGCTCTGCCTTTTTCTTCAAAACTCGCTTTCTCTGATGCTTATTGGCAGACTCCTCCTTTCTCTGATGCTTATTGGCAGACTCCTTCAAACTTATGTTAAATTTCTGTTGCTCTCTCATAGAGGCTTATGCTTTCTATTCATTCACTTTTGCTTCCCTCTCAAAGAGGCTTAGGTTTTCTCTTCAATTCTTGTCATGGTATCAGAGCTGTACTGTGTAAGATTCCTTGAGAGAAATAGAGAGAGATGAGTTTGCATAAGACTCCGTGAGAGAGCAACAACAGGAGTGAAGAGAAAGCATAATCCTCTTTGAGAGAGCAGCTTTCTCTTCACTCAGGTTGCACTCTCAAAGAGGCTTACACTTTCTCTTCACTCATGTTGTTGCTCTCTCAGTGAGTCTTATGCAAACTTATCTCTCTCTATTGCTATCAAGGATTCTTACACCACTGAGCTCTCATACCATGACAAAAATTCTCTCTCTATTGCTATCAAGGATTCTTACACCACTGAGCTCTCATACCATGACAAAAATTGAAGAGAACAAAATGTGGAGTAGAGGACTTCTTAAAACTTTTGCTAGTCTCTCAAAAAGGCTTATGCTAAACTTCTGTTGCTCAAAGAGGCTTACTCTTTCTCTTCACTCACTTCTGCTTCTCAAAGATGCTTACGCTTTCTCTTCACTCACTTTTTGCTGCTCTCTCAAAGAGGCTTAAGCTCTGTTGCTCAAAGAGGCTTACGCTTTCTCTTCACTCACTTCTGCTGCTCTCTCAAAGAGGTTTATGCTTTCTCTTCACTCACATTTTGCTGCTCTCTCAAAGAGGTTTATGCTTTTTCTTCACTCACTTTTTGCTGCTCTCTCAAAGAGGCTTAAGCTTTCTCTTCACTCACGTTGTTGCTCTCTCAAAGAGGCTTACGCTTTCTCTTCACTCACGTTGTTTCTCTCTCAAAGAGTCTTATGCAAACTCGTCTCTCTCTATTGCTGTCAAAGAGTCTTACACATGCTGAGCTCTCATACCATGACAAAAATTGAAGAGAACAAAATGTGGAGTAGAGGAATTGCTATGCTTATTATTACAAATCACTTGAATAAGATTACATTGGCAACATCAGTAATAAACGACTGGACTTAAACTCGACTAAACTAGGCTTGATTTTGACATTTAACAAGTGATTGGGATTAGACTCTGTAACAATAATATTGCTTAAATATATTATTTTTTATTTTGTTAACTTTTTATTAAATTTACCTATTAATTATATGTTTTTTTAATTAATGGTTGTATTATCCCATTATAAGCCCAACCTATTTTTCATTTTCCATTAATTCAGAAAGTTGTTACAAAATTCCATTAATTCCGAAAGTTGTACAAAATTAAGTTTATTGTTGTTTTTAATATATATTAAAAATATTTATTTATGATCTAAAATATATATTTATAATTACATATATTTTATCAAATTTTCAATAAAATATTATATATAATATAGGTGTCTATTTTAAATTTATTTGTCTTATTTTAATTATTATTAAGTTTTATGGTTGATTTTAATATACATTAAAAATATTTTATTTTACATCAAAAATAGGTTTAATTACGAATAAAGTTCATGTAATTTTTATAAATTGTTTTAATATAAAGTGGTTTTTTTTAAATTTTAATTTGAAATGTTTTTTAATAATAGTTTTCAATTGGTATAAAAATAATAGAAAATAAGTATCGAAAATAAAGATAAATCAAGTGTAAAAATAAAAGGAATATGTAATTTTTTTCCAACTTGATATGTTTAAATCAAAATTTTTAATTAAAAGGGTTTATGCATTTATGTTCCATTGCTCTTGATATTTTTTGTTCCCTCCATTCACAATAACACTTTCTCTTTCTAATTCAGCCAATAGTGTAGGTTGTGTTTCATTCTTGGGTCAAAAATCTCTACACTGCATTTCTAGATGTTTTGGCCTTCAAAGCTTTGGTGGAGGATAGTTATCCTCGTTCTTGGCCTTGACTTAGCAAATTTGTGAAGAAAATAGCTGACATTATGCTTATGCAAATTAATGTTGATACCAATCCTTGGGGGGATATTTTTCTTACTTTGGCCCTCACTACCTAGGTTGAAAATCACTAGTGTCCCAAGACTAAAGGGAACACTTTTTCCTCATTTTTTGGTAAGTGGTTCTTTGCCTAGTTTTGAGAGAAAGAAGATAGAGATTTAATTTATAGTAATTTTCCATATTTCACGAGGGCTCAAGGGATCTATCTAAATAAGCAGAACACTAGTTTTTAACAATGACAATGAAATCCCTTCAATGGTTTCGGTCTGGGTGAAGTTTCCCTATTTCCCTCTCCACTGCTATAATGGTGAGACCTTTGAAAGTATTGGAAACACCCTAGGAAAGTACATTGATTGGGTCAAGCCACATGAGAGAATGAAAGCTTATGGACGAGTTTGTGTAGAAGTTAATTTGGAAAAATAACTTTTCGAGCTAGTGCACTATGACCTTGACAGTTGGTCTTTCTTGCAAATGTTTGATTATGCTCCTCTTTTACTCAAATGCAAAATTTGCCATGAATGAGGACATTTTGCAATATATCTCCCTCACACATAGGCTCCGAGACAAGAAGAAGAAGAGTTAAAATAATGACAACAGAGAAAGCAATGTAGAGGGAGTAATAGGCAAACAATTGGTTGAAAGGCTCATGCAAGTCACATTTTGCAATGAAAGTTCTAGAGGGAGTAATAGGCAAACAATTGGTTGAAAGGCTCTTGCAAGTCACATTTTGCAATGAAAGTTCTAGTTTCAAACAAGGCCCTACCAAAATGTTAGGCATCTCTTTTGTTCTAGAAACAAAAGACCATAGGAAAATAACTCTTTTGTTCTAGAAAACCTAGAGGGAGGAGAAAATAAAATAAAAAATAACCACGGAGATCAAGTCCACATTGAAGAAGTACCAACTCACATAGGTATCCTCAATGGAATTCCTCATTCCTCTTCTAGACGAAACTCTAATTGAAGCATAAAGGGAATCTGATAAAGAGTAAATTTTTCTTTCCCCTTGAATCCTTAAACTATTAAGCCCCTTACATTGTTAACTTTATAGATAAAAGGTTTCAAAGGGAGTGAGGTAAGAAAAATTCCAATGAAAGTTGGTAGAAACGCGTATAGGGAAATTTGTAGTACCAAAATAAAAAAAAGGACAAGGAGCTTTGAACACAATCCACACTCGAAATCTCTTTTAAGCGTTATCCGAGGATGACAAGAAAGGGAAGTGGTCCCAACCCAGTTGAACGGGGAACACAAGAAAGTAACATTAAATTATGAAAATAATATGTTGGGACTGCAAAGCGTTAGGGAGCATGAAAAACTTATTAGAAGTTCAAAATCTATTAAAGCAAGAAAATACCCTAATTATTCTCCTCCAAGAGACAAGGTTGGCATAAATGAATCTCTCGAAAAGGGTAATACAATATTGAAAAAAAGTCAAGATTTGATTATGTGATTCTATGGGGCATCTAGAAGATTGTGTACTTTATGGTTAAGTGTTGTTTTCGAATTAATTTCATAGCAGTGGATTCATATTCGCAATAAAAAGTTGTGTGTTATTATAAATGTTTATGTTCCTATATTTCATAGGACAAGTGTCAATGTTGGAATTCTTTAATCAATAATGAGATCTTAGGGTTCAGAAGTAAATGCATATCAATGGGGATTTCAATTTCACCATTCATCACGAGGAGAGAAAAGCGGGCTGAGTTGTTTTAGATACGTTTAGGATAACTTTGAAAATCTGTTGACTTCCCATGAACTAATTGATGGTCATTCGAAGAACAAAAAGTACATCTCTAATAGTTAGAGAATTAGACCAAGTTATATTTTGTTAGGACATACATATTTCTTATCCGTAGCAACTACTTGACTAGAGATTTTCTTTCACTCTGGATACATTGGTAAGGGGGTTTCAAATTATAGGGTGGTCCAACTCTTTCTCAATCCTCATTAATATTATGGACCCCTCCCCTTGCATTTCATCCCCAAAGGATGAGATGCTGATGCTAGGAAGTATCTTATGCAGTCTCTTAGGGATGGAGAATATGGGCCCTAGGATTGCTTGCCTTCATTTAAGAGAAAAAGACCAAAGTTGCCAACAATAGCATTAAAGGCTTGGGTCAAGGAAAATCAAAAGGATAAAATTGTGGGAGTAGGTTTTCATCATCAACATCTAAATATTCATCACAAAAGAGTGAAGAATGAACATATCATAGATGACATCTTTCGAAAAACTTAGTAGTTTAGTCTGCTCCAAAAAGATCTAAAAAATGAATAACTATTGTGATTAAAATATAAAGGCCTTTCACCAATTTTTATAAGAAAAATAAAATTAAAAACTACTTTAAAAAAAAGGGAGGATGGATATGTGTCTTATATCTCTTCATTTTTTCAAAATAATATAATGATTTATTGCATTTTCCATTTATAGAAGAATAAGTTTGACAAACATTCCACTGAATGGAATTGGATGGAGCCCTTTATTCAAACAATTTCTTAACAAGCTTTTATCATTTTTCTTGGCATATAATAAAGCAGATGTATTATACGTGGATTATGTTTTCATGTATCAAGAAATTTTAAGTGAGATTAACTCCTTCATTACTCTCATTCCAAAGAGTTCAACCCTTCCTCCCTCTCAAGATTTTATTCCATCTCTTGTGCAATGTCTCTTATAGAATTATTTCTAAAACCATTGCATGTTGCCTCATGCTCATTCTCTCTAATATCATCTTAGTAAACCAAAATTGTAGATAACAGTAGTTTAATTCAAGGGATCTAAATAAGGAAAGGGAATTATTATAAAGTTATACGTAGGTGATGCCTTTGATAGAGTAAACAATCAATTCCTTTTTCATGTTATGAGGAAGTTTGGATTTCATGATTTTTCATAAGTTGGATTGTAGCTTGCTTTTCAAGGCCATAGATTCCGTGCTGTCTTTTTCTAAACAATCCAGAGGCTTAAGATGGGGGTCCTCTTTTCCCTTATCTATTTATCTCAGTCCCATATTAGTCCGAGAGATTGGAATATGAATGAGACATTGGAGCTTCCTGTGGTATCCAATTCTCAGCGGGAGTAAGAAGCAATAGTAACTCTAGTCTCTCAATTTGCTGATGATACCCTGTTACTGGGAGGTGATTTAAATAATAAACTTTGTAAGTTTAAAAACGTGGTAGACAAGTTTGTCAAAGCCTCCAAAGGTCTGATAAAAATGGGAGAAATACAGTTATCCACTTCGAATGTAAGTAAATTAATTCAATGCCATCTTCGCTAGGTTCATGGTCTTTAAGTTTCGGAGGTTTGGCGAGAATTTAAATATCTAGCCACGCCTATTTCTTTCAAACCCCTTCATCATTAGTCTTGGGAATCTTTTTAATCGAAGTTCCAATTAAAATATGCTCAATGTGGAGCTATCTGGCTAAACCCAGCATGGAGGGTAATCAGCATCAACGGCGTCCTCTCAGATTTCCCAGTTTTTAGCTTTTCTGGCCCCTGTAAGGCTGATATCCCAAATGGCTCAGGAGTTTCATAAATTCTTATGGGACGGAGGGAAGTCGGTTGCGAAAAAATTCCATCAAGCGAAGTTGGTAGTGGTAAAATCTGTTCGACTGTTTGTAACGAAAAATGTGTACTTCGACGAGCTGGCTTTTCCATGGGGTAGCTTTGAGCGATTAAGAACGACGATTGCATTTTTATTGTTGATCTGGACAAACAGTGTGTAGCCCTAGGTTTTCAGTAGAGCCGCTGACCGTTACGATTATAATATAAATCTATTTACAGAGCTACGCAGTCTTAGGTTTTTCTCAGCTTAGGTAGTCTTGGAAAAAAAAAATCGAATATTTAGAATAGAGAGATAAAATAAATGTACGTTCAAACTGAGAAGTATATGCTGAAAAAATAAAGTGTCGCGGAACCATTCTGGCAACCTAAAACTTGAGAGTAACATTTATTGCTGCCCACTGAAATCAGATGCCGAAATTTCCGCCAACAGCATGTTTGAACCTCAGTTGGAAATGCTTGAAAGTTTGTTGATTATTCGTTTTTTTTATACAAATCTTTGGATATTGTGAGTCACTGGTTATGGAAACCGCTGAATTTATGCTTCTCTGTATAATCACTTTCTCCAGATGTGATGCATGTCCTTCTGTTTTATGGTGATAAAAAGATAATGCATTTCGATTAATGGGAAACAAGTTAATTAATTAAATTAAACTAATTAATTATTTAATCAATAAACTTTAATTTTACCTTGATTTTTCACATATAATTTACTTAGTTTGAAATTGAAAAGAATTTTTAATAGCTATTAAAATGAGTTACATATCAAATTTAATTAAAATTATTAAATCTAACAAATTAACTAATTAAGTATTTAACTAACCAATTAATAA
>APFE030444503.1:0-13456 GCA_000404065.3 Pinus taeda | reverse complement strand
TAAATTTAACTATAATTCAGTTAATTGTAATCTGTTCTTTTTATTTAATTTATCGTTATGATCGGGTTCTCCGTCTTGTCAAGGGATAAACTACACTAATGTGATTATCTCCAAAAACTTTTATATAAATATAATAGCTCTAATTTTCATCCCACTGTTCGTCTCTTACCAAGAAGATTGCTACAAAATATTTATTGCTTACTGCCAATGACTATTGAAGATTGTTACAAAATATTTATGGCTTACTGCCAATGGCTATTGGTATTACATATTGCGAATGTCCAGTTTCTCGTCTCTGATATTTCTATACCTTAATGTTGCAACTGATAATTTCTCGGCAATTTCAAAGTTGGAGTTTGTAAGCAGGAGTGGAGTGAGAGGATAAATATGGCATTGTATATTTTAGGGATTTTGAGACCGTTTAACTTTGTCATGTTGGTAGCGTTTTATATGTTTTATTTCGTCCAGGATGAAGAAAGTAATTCTCTAATGGAATCTGATAAAGACCGGAGGTATTAATAACTTGAGAATGCTCCGAGAAGTACTTTTATGAAAAGGGTTAATCGACAATTCCTTTATGGCAATGCATCGGGGAAGGGATCGGAGCGATGGAGATCATATACGATAATTAATCATTTCTGACCAACCAGAACAAAGGGTTATCCTAGTTATCTGAACTGAATAGAGTGCAGTCGATGAGCTGCCCAAGATTGTTACCCTGAAATGTTTGATGAACTATGTTATGATTTGCAGAAATACTCTGAGAAATCGCGTTAAGCATGGCTGAAGAACATACGCGTGACTAAGATTTATGGTTAATGTTCAAATAGCTCTGTCGGTTTGGTAAATATGATGCAGTACTGTTAGGGTTAGATTATAATGGGTTGAATTTGTGTGTCAAGAAAAATAATATTTTCTATAATTATTATTATCTAATTTTAAGGTCACTGTCAAGTTAGACACCAAATAAGTGTATGAGATTTCATAGTTTGTGGGATAACCAGACATCAAATAAGTGTATGAGATTTCATAGTTTGTGCAATAAGGGATGGTCAATGAACATTGGCATGCCTAATATTTATGGTTAAGGTTCAAATACATCAAATACAAATATGTGTATAAGACTCTCTTGTTTGTGACAAGGGACCAGCTCAGCTCCGGTTTTGAGCATGTGGCCTTTTACCACGAAACACATGCTCTTAATGGTTCTTCACCATTAGACCCACTCGAACTAAATAAGGAAAACACATACTTTTTAATTATTAAGCCCACTAAAACTGTATAAAAAAAAATAATCACAAAAATAAATTCAGCCACAAAAAATAATATAAACTCTACTCACATTTTAAATTAATTTTTATAAATTTTTATTAAAACATATAATTAATTTTAATCAATTTTGTATAAAAAATTATTTATTTGTTATAACAATTCCCGACTTCATTAAAAAATTAATTTATATTTTAATATTATTCTTATTTAATAAAAATACATTATTATTGTTGGATTAATAATAATTATTGATTTAATAATATAATTCATTATATTAACTCATTATTCGTTTTCAGATTGGTTATCTAAAATTTTTTTTAATATTATTATCACGTTTAATCTGTATCACGATTAGTGAGGCTGGCATATGGTTAATTTTCCATTTAATGCCGAGTATGTTTCATTTCCATTAATCCACATCAAGGGAAGATTATATATATATTATATATATATATTATAATAATTATATATATATTTATAATATATATAAAATATAAAAGCATGTTCAATTTGTAACTATATTTTATGATAACAAGATTTTATTGTAATTTTCATAAAACAATATAGGTTATTTAAGTTTCACTTTTGAACTTTTTTGAGATAAAGTATTAATAGAATTAAATATTAACAAATTAAGATAAATTGTTTTTAATATTTTATATAATTTAATTGTAAAAAATATGTATATATTGTTTCAGAATTAATATATTTAATTTAAATCTTTTAATAGATAGTGTTTAATCCAACTTTGTTATGTTCGTTTTTTTTTTATCATTTTATAATATTTTTTGTTTTGCCTATTCAACTAGTAGTGCAAGTTCTTTTTGTGATTGCTGGGAGTTAATATGGCTTCGACTCTGGGGTGGGAAATCTCTACATGGCTTCATTAGATATTTTGGCTCTCAAAGCATTGTTGGTGAATAGTCATTGAAGTCCTTATTCTTGGCCCAAAACATTTGTGAAAAAACTAAATGACATTTTGTATTTTAGTGTAAAGTTCGTCCCATTTAGGGATATGGGGTTGCGTCAAGTCAAATTAAGTATATTGGGTATTTTTTTCCTTTTGTCCTCCTCTACTTAATGACTGCCTAGACTAAATATAACTACTGTCCTAAGACTAAAGGAATATTTCTACTTCATTTTGTGGTAAGGGGTTATTTCCCTTCCTCTTTGAAGATAACGAAGATACAAATCCAATGTTTCATAATATTCCATATTTGATAGGAACTTAGGGGCTTTATCTGAATAGACGGAACCCTGATATTTAACCCTAAGAATGAAATTTCTTCTGATGTGGGTGAAGCTTCCATATTTCCCTTTCCATCGGTAGAATAATGCAACCTCTAGAATTATTACGAACACCCTAGAAAAATACATAAATTTGGCCCAGACACATGACCGAATGCAAGCCTATACATCGATTTGTGCAAGGTTGATTGAAAATGGGAAAATTTCAGTTATAAACTCTGAATTTAATTTAATTAATTCAAATCCATCTTCTCTATATTCGTGTTATTTATGTTTTTAGAGGCTTGGCAATCATTTTAATATCTAGCTATCACTATTTTGCTAAAACCCTTTCATAATTATTCATTAGAATCTTTTTTGTTGAATTTTAACTTACATTTTTAATGTGGAGCTATCTGACCTAACTCAATATGTAGGGTAATCATCATCATGGCAATGCTCTCAGCTGTCCCTTGTACTAGTTTCCAGCTCTTCTAGCCACTGTAGGGGTGAGATCCCAAACTGCTCAAGAGATTCATAAATTCTTATGGAAATGAGGGAATTGGGATGTGAAAATATTCCATATGGCAATGTGGGTAGTGGTTAAATATTCAAAAATAAAATGGGGCCTTCGGAATAAATGATCTTCTACTGGTGAATGTTACGATGGGTGCAAAGCTGCTGTGAAGAGTAATCATAGGAAATGAATATTGGTTGAAAAAAATAATGGGGAAAAAATGGTTTGGTGGGGATAAATGGAGATGGGGAGGCCTTATTATCACACAAACACATTGTAACAAAAGTTCATCTATTAAAATGGAAGTTATGTCATTCCATGATGGGTGAAAAGCTAACGGAATAAACAATTAAAGAACCTTATAAGATATAGTAATACCATCGTAACGTAAGACAAAACCAAAGTCGTAAGCATTGATAAACATGTTTCCATATGTGCTAAAGGGATAAACCTCCCGCACATAAAGTTCGATGAATTATAAAGTTCCTTCCATATAGACAACTGTCAAATATTTATACTTATATGAATCAAAGAGAGAATATAAATGTTAAATTTGTAGTTGATTAAATGCCAATGAATATATAATAAGATCGTAAAGCGGTTGAACAATAAAACACCATAATTTCATACATATGATTGCAATTATTTTCCTTATGTTTGTTATCATTTGGACTCTTGAACCAAAATTTAAATTTAATTACTATAGTGTGAATTTTGACGTTGTGTAGTCTTTTTATTATGGTTAATTTTGATAGTTGTCGATTAATTTTGATAGTTGTCAATTAATAAATGGTATCGTAAATTTTTAATCAATTTTTGTAAAAATTTAATTTAAATAAAGTTTAATTATGTTATTTAGATATGCATCGAAGTCAGTTGTGTGAATTCTATCGATTGAGACGGCCGGAATATACTGTCATCTTTAAATTGAAACTCTCTAATCAATTTTTTTAATTAGTAAAATGGTTAATGTGTCCAATTCCAATAGGGGAGGCCAATAATGAGTTGTGGAAGAGTTGTAACTTATTGTTTGGTGAACATTATAATGTATACTATAATTAAATCAATGGGAAAAGAAAGGAAGTTGAGAAAGTCAAAACAAAAACAACAGTTGTTTGGAGTGCATTTAAAAAAGTTGGAAGCCAAAAGGAAAAAGAATGTTTTAGCATTGAAATGCATAAGATAGTGCATAGATGATGACATATAATGATAGATGACTGAATTCTTCCTATCATTGCAAATGGGAAGACAACAAAGGAGACTTGGGCTATCCTTGAGAGGACTTTTGGTGTAAGGGGAGTAGTTAATTTGAAGATAGTAGTGTTGTATAGTATGTTGCAGTTGTGCTTGAAGACGAAAAGGAAGGTGGATCTGTAATAGCTGATTTACAGAAAGATGAAGAGTTTGATGAATACCACTTGAATGTGGATGACAATGATATTGTGTTACTAGCAGTGGCTTATTTTGAGTGGATCAAGAAGTTGCTTTGTGGATCTAGCTATTGGAATTACAAATGTTAACTTTGCTAAAGAACAATTAACTAGTGATGAGTGGTTATATATGATGCAAAAAAATTATCTTATTGATATGTTGTTATTTCGTGAGAGAAACCCACTTTTGTCTAGAAACCAACTTGTTTGGAGTAGCGGAGGTTAACAAAAATGTGGAAAATGAAGATTATTCTGCAACGACAAAAGCAGAGAAAGGCCAAGATGTAGAGAAGAAAGCACAAGAGGAGAAAATTGTCATTGTAGAGCAAAATGAACAAAATCAATATGGTTCTAAATATGTTTTTCATATAAACTTAACATTGTTTTTCACTATATATAGGTTAGCAACAACCATGAAGAAGCAATGAAATATGAAGAAGAATTAAGTTTCCTTAAAGCATGGCTTGAAACATCATGTGTTGATGAAGTTTGCATAGAATTTGCAGCAATAAATGTTGAAGACAATATGGACGATGTAGGAAGATAAAATTTTACTAGGAATTTATGTTGAAGCAAATTGATAGTTAAAATATTGATGATAAAGACCAAACAATAAAAGATGACATGGACAATAGTCCAAATACAAGCAATTTTTTGAAGAATTAGAGGACATCCATGGATAGCCTGAAACTATTTTCTATGTTTCTATGATAAACAAAAATTAAAAGACATCCATGAATAGCCTAAAACTATTTTCTATGCTTCTAAGATAAAGAAAAATTTAAGGATAAAAGAATTGCAACAACAATCCAAAAAACTAAAATTTATAACCTACAACAAAAAAAACAAAGATGAAACAATTAGGGGATACATTTTTGGAGGAAAAGAAAAAAGCTCCCACACAAAAGCTCATGTCAAAATTTTGATTCATTGTAAATCTAGCTGATACTTAGAACATCCATGTTTAAGTTATGTCATGTCATAGTTAAGTTACCAGTAGTAACTAGAGAGAAGTGTTTCAGTCAAATAAATCATTCAACGACACACCGCCTCAGCTTACTCAAATTCGAAAGGCAACACAGCCATAACAATCTCAACCTAAACAGTCAATTAATCGAGATAGTTTTTTTGGTATAAATGTAGATGATCAAGGATAGAAAAGACGAACAATCACTGTTGTAAGGGACCTGTTGCTGCATAGTGGTAATTGTCCTTGGGTTTTCGCGTTTCGATCTTTTATAAAAGCATGTCTGGTTTTTGTTAGCACCGTAGCTGCTTTGTCACTGTGTCCTGTCTTTCAGAAATCCACAAACCAACAGAACCGTAACGAAACCCGCGGATCTTTTAAGAAACACAAGTTTCTGATATTCATGGTATCTTACCACAGTATTGTCTTTTTTCTGTAATCCCTGAAGAACTACTAATTTTTCCTGTCTAGAGTAAACAATAATGCCTTCTCTTACGGATATTGTCTTCCAAAGGCATATCCTTTTTGTTTGTAACCTCTAAACAAGTACTAAGTTTTCTTGTTCTGTGTCCACAATAATCTGCCTTCCCCTGAAGTGTTCGCGACACCTTGGACCATGCATTCGGTTTTCTTACTTTTATAACACAAAATTTATTACAGTATGAGAACGCTTCGTGTCCTACTGGATTTTTATCATCAAGTATCTATTTTCATTATAACATTATGTGTCTCTAAGTTACTTAAATGTCTGCCTTTGAATGCCATTACAGTGAATATTTTATTTATTTATTTTTTTATTTTTTTATTTCGAAAAGGAGACGCTAAGGTACCGTCCCTAATGTTTTGTTCCAAGTGAATGGATTTTCCAAGTATAAATTGGAATATTTATTTTTTAGATATGATTGAAGAGAGAATTTATATTTCTTTGCCTTTTCTTTTTACACTTACAAACTAGATGGATGCAATTTTATTTTGTGAGAATCGTCACCACAATTCTGGCAAAATTCCGGATACAAAGCCACAAACGGAGGTAAGTGCTTCTGTTTACAATCATCGTAGAAAGCTGAAACCTCTGTTGTGTAGTATCAAGAAATATTACTTCTTATCAAACGATATTGCATTGTCGACATATAAAGAGCATATGGTATTCACGCTTATGCTCTCCATCTGCTTTTTCATGAATACTAATTCCAATCCGGATATTACATATTTTACTTCTTTGCTTTTGTTGGTAAATTTCTGTGTCACTCAAATGAATTAATAGATATTAAGGTTTAGGCATTAAGATATGAATGAATAGATATTAAAGTTTAGGCAATAAGAAATAACTGTAAGCTTTAAATCATTAACACAACAAGCAACAATGTCAGTCCTGAGGTACTGAGAATCACTAATATGAATTAATAGATCTTACATAGTTTACTTCTTTGCTTTTGTTGGTAAATTTCTGTGTCATTCATATGAATTAATAGATATTAAAGTATAGGCAATAAGAAATAATGATATTAAAGTATAGGGAATAAGAAATAATTGTAACCTTTAAACCATTAACACATCAAAGCAACAATGTCAATGTTTAGGCACTGAGAAACAACAGCTTCAGTAAAAATAAATAAATAATATATTATGAAATATGTCGTGTTTTTTTTCGCTAAATCATCGAAGAAGCATATGCATTACGAGATTATATTTTTAGTTATTCCAAAGGTCTCTACCATAAGCATAATCTTACTGTTCTTTCAATCCCAGGAATATCATGTTTATCCGTGATTTAAGTTTGAATGGAAATTAAATAAGCTAAACTCAATAATTAATAATATATATATATATATATATTCTTAGTACTGGGGAATGGAACCTGGATTTAATATCTTTTTAACCAACACCCGATTACGGTCTGCAAAACCATAACACCACTAAAATATATTCAATTGAATGAAAATTTATACTTCAAATATTATAAGATACATTTAAAAAACAATTAAAAAACCAAAAACTTTGCTAGTAAAAATTACTCGGTACATATTTCAAAATTTACCAATATAATAGCATGACAATGCCATGGATATACACAAAAAACTCCATGTATATGCCATGGATATACAAAAAAACTCCATGTATATGAAATTTGATATTTTAAAGAAAATATAGCTAAAAACTGAAATTGTCACTAAGCAATGCATCTTTTTTTCTTATAAATTATTGAATTCTATTATGACTCCATTTCTTAGAGTTATATTCATTCTTTTTTAACCAATTTCCATATATTCATCAAAGGAGATTTTGTTGGTTTGGAGATATGAATTTGACACGAAGAGTTCCATTGTATTTAACGACTTGCTCAAGCATATGTCCAAATGCACTATTTTGAAATATCTATGACTTTGCTCAAAGTTTGTCCATGGAGAATACCAAACATAACACCAAATTTAGAATACAAGTCAATTTAAAAGATAAATTATCTCTTACATTGGAATTTCCCAACTTATGAGGTAAATAATGTATGGAATTTGCAGACGGACGTAGACCAACGTATTAAACATTGAAGTATGGAATGTACAACAATATTTGAAAATCATCTTCTTAATATACTTTTATTTTTTTAAGACTGTACTTTCATTGTTTTTAGAGGTATGAAGGGTATAAAATAAAAATAAAAATTACAAGATAAAAGAAAATGATAATAATATTAAAAATTACTTTATAAAATTGGAAGCTAACTTATATAACATAACTATTATATTACTTTTGGGAGTGCAAACAGTGTATATAATATGATAAGTCTGCTGGAGATATACGTGATCTTTTATAATAGGAAAGATCAAGTTATTAAAAAAATATAATAAAAACTATTAAGAAATTATATACAGAATTATAAGAAAACATAAAATAAATTAATTAATAAAATTTAGGATTGGTTAATAATGAATTTAATGTTAAATCTAATAGTATTAAAATCAATTTGGGAAGTATTTATATATATAGAACTAGGAAGTGAATAAGTTATACATTTCTCAAATTAGGTCTATTTTATTGAATTTTGATATTTTATTTATTTAGAATTTTTGAACTTGAAATGTAATGTAGGAAAGAAATTAGAGCTATATTCTGATAATCAATTTGCAAGTTTAGCTAAACATCTATATTTAACATCACCAAATTAATCATTATCAGTATTTTTATATAAAAAGAATTCATTATATCTTAGAAACTGTAAAATTATAACTTATTTTAATTCATCTTTAAAATTTTGTTTGACTTATTTCAAAGAATTTTATTTATTTATTTTTAAATTTGTGTTTAACTTATTTCAAAGAATTTTGTTTGATTCATCTTTAAAGATATTAGTTATAGAAATTTGATAACCTTTTTTTTGAGAAGCATAATTTCTATTAATTAAGTAATATTTTCTGTATATTAAAAATACAAAACTATGTAAAATAGTATTTAGTTGATTAGCCATCAACTTAACTTAGTTATTATTTTTTTCCCTAAAAATTAGTTATATCTATTTAAATATTTAAATTAAAACCATAAGAATTGAAAAATTGAAAATAAAAGTTATATTACAAAAAAAACAAATTTTCTTGTAATTAAAATACTACTTTGAACAAAAAAAACTTTCAGTCAATACTGAACAGCTTGAACAGTCACGATGCTGATGAGTACTATCATCATGAGCATTCTTGGTCTGGTAGAACAACTGACGCTATTGTGGATGCTATGGTTATGTGTCCATGGAAGAATTCTTGATCATGTTCGAGGACCATATCAAAATATAGCATCTGTAATGATTTCTGGCCACGTATAGATATAATGAACATGCATTTAGCTGCGTATATTTTCATAAAAATATTTGTGAAAGATGTTAAAATTGTAAATTAGAGTTACAAGGTTGTCTTAACCTGTGCTAATTTAAATCAAAGGTGCGTGTCTGTGAACAAAAATGAATTGTAGTTGTCACTGCCATAGAATTGTAGCGGATCCCACACCTCAGATCCTTTGTTCTACAAGCTGCGTACTCTTCAAAATGAAAAATAATTACTTTTGTTGAAAATGGATGGATGAGAGAGCATCAATCCATTTCATAGGGAGCATAATTCTCCATACACACGGTTGGATCTTCTTCATGGAAATCCGCAGCAACGAACCAGATTGCTTAATGCAATCATGGTGTTAATGATCGACCAGAGGATGGTACAAGAAAGAACGTGTTCAGGAGCTGCACAATTTTGAGTTTGGCAGTATCATACAGGTAGATCATCTAAAGGGAACGGGCTGAACAATTTCGACGTTGGGAGTGTCCTATAGGTATACTGTCTAAAAAGCATAAGTATAAAATTTCTTAGATGTACGTAGCGAATGAAGAAAAACAAACCAATAATACGTAACATTAAGTTAAAAGATATTTTAAATTGGGAAAAAAATATGAATAACATATCAGAATATTTAATTTCCTAAAATATTCAAATCATAAAACCTCCCATCGCATAAGATAAACGCAGATAGAACACCTCCCATCGCATAAGATAAACCTCACAGCATTTAGAACAAATATGAGCGCGTCATGGAAAAGGGACAAACCTCACAGCAGATTGTTGGAAAATTATTCCCAAGCACTCCATTAAACAAATGACAACAACAATTCTCAGAAGTACACCGTTTTTGTAGCAGATCAAGCAAGCCGTTTTTGTAGCGGGTTACAGGTTTTGCTCTGCAGTCCATAAGGATGAGTTATCCACTCTTGCTTACAAGTCCTCAACACCTGGAACGTATCAAACATTTAAGAACAGAGGAAAATCATGGCAGAGTTTGTAAATGAAAATTACCAGGATGTACTGCACAACTAGAGTATTTACAGCTCAACATATGAAACTTACTAGTGCACAGCTAGAGTATTTGCAGCATATGAAAAGTGAAAATAATTAAGTTCCTCAACATGCCTGCTATTCCTTTTTTCTAGTCTCAGTCTTGTCATATTATTATTACATGAATCTATATTTGAATATTTTACTGTGCATTAATTTTTGGGTTTTACCTTCTGCCTCAAAATTAAACAGTGGTATCATACATGTTCAAAAAGCAAATTTGGGAACAAATTTTTATTGCAACGAATTTTGGTGTTAAAAGTTGTTTTGAACACATATTTAGCAAAAACAAATTTGCAAGCAAGAAAATTTTCTTAAGATCACAACAATATCAATCACAATCTTGGTCAACCCACAAATACCTCAGCCTAAAGGAAAATATTATGACTATTGAGTTATCTCAATGAAGACTTTGTTTTCTTCTCAAGACATTTGAGAGATCTTTAGCAAAACTAGGAGATGTAGCAACATACAATGCCTTAACACAAGTAGAAAAGGATTTGCTGAGAAACAATAGGAAGAAAAACTCCAAAGTCCTCTTCTACATCTTTCAAGCTATGCATGAGAGCATATTTCCAAAGATTGCAGCAGCAACAAACTCCAAGGGAACATGGAATATTCTCCATACAACCTATCAAGGTATAGAAAAAATGAAGACGGTGAAGCTACAAATGTTAAGAAGATATTTTGAAACCATATGCATGAAGGAGTCTCACAAGGTAAACTCATTTTTCGAACAAGTTATTGGATTGATTACTCAAATTAGGTCTCATGGTGAGACACTTGAGGAAAGTAGGGACAATTGAGAAAATTTTAAGGATTTTTCCATCAATATTTGATGTTATTGTTGTGGCGATAGAAGAGACAAAGGGTTTTTCACAATTTTCAGAGGATGAGCTTCATGCATCACTCATTTCTCATGAACATAGGTTGAATACAACATTAAATACTTCATTAGACCATGCCTTCAAGACACAAGTTTCCATTGGTCAAGGTAGATGCAGAGGAATATCAAATGCTAGAGGAAGAGGAATAAGTCCACATAGAGGTAGACGTGGCAACCCTTCAAGCTCAAATGGAAGAGGCAAAAATTAGAATCCAAGTCAAGGTCCAAGCCAAAATCAAACACAAGGTCAGAGGTATGATAAATCTCAATTTCAATGTGATTATTGTAAGAAGTATGGCAATTGTGCAAATGAATGTAGGAAGAAACAACATGATCTTAGTAACAATCCAAATGAATTTTTCACTAAGGAAAATAAAAAACAAGACAAAATGTTTTTAGCTTGCAACGTAGCATAAGAGAATAAAAAATATGTATGGTTTTTAGATTTAGGGTGCGACAACTAGATGATAGGGAACATATAAATGTTTTCCAATCTAGATGAAAGTGTGAAATTTGAGCTGACAATAGGGACTGATAATAGAGTGTTTGTTATGGGCAAAGGAAGTGTCAATATTCTAACAAAGAAGGGGAAGAAGTATATTTCAGATGTATATTTTGTCAACACAATCTCATAAGCATTGGACAACTCATGCAAAAGGGCTACAATTTCTTTTAAAAAATGGTAAATGCACAATATTGGATAAATTTCAACCAAGGAGTTGATTGAAAAAGTGAAAATGACAAGAAATAGAATGCTTCCCTTGAAGATAAAACTTGATTTGAAGAAAGAAGGTGTGCAAGCACAACTGTCAATGGATTCACAAGATGAAAGGAAGGTAGTTGTTGTTACACAAACAAATTTTCAAGCAAAGGTCAAGGATGAAAACTGGTTATAGAATTTAAGATTTGGTTATCTTAATTTTGAAGGTTTAAATTTTCCACATAGGAAAGGCATGGTGAAGGGAATTCCACCCATAGAAAAACCAGACAACTTATACGATGGATGCATCTTGGGCTAACAACATAGAGAATCATTTCCAGCATGAAAGTCAACAATGGAAAATGAACCCTTCGAGATTTTCCATTTGAGATTTACGTGGAGCAACACAAACACCATGAATTGGGGGAAACTTTTATTTTTTGACATTGTTAGATGACTACACAAGGAAGATATGGATCTACTTCTTAAAACAAAAAAGTGAAGTGTTTGAGTGCTTCTGCCAATACAAAGCTGTTGTTGAAACCCAAAGTACACACTACATGAAAGTTTTGAGAACTGATAGAGGAGAATACATTTCAAATGACTACCTATGTTTTTGTAGGGAGCATGGAATTCACAGGCAATTTACAAAAATATACACACCTCAGCGAAATGGTGTGTGAGAAAGTAAAAATAGGGCCATTATGGAAATGGAAAGAAGTACGTTCAAGGCAAAGAATTTTTCAAATGGTTATTGGGTTGAAGTTGTCACTTGCACAAAATACATTACAAATATGTGTTCAACCAAAAATGTGAAGAATAGGATTCCTAAAGAAACATGGAGTGGAAGGAAGCATATTGTCACTCATATGAGAGTGTTAGTATGTGTGGCATATGCACATGTCTCAAATGAATTAAGGAATAATTTAGACAACAAGGAGGAGAAATTCATATTTGTGTGATATAGTGATGAATCCAAGCCTTACAAACTCTACAATCTTTTAACCAAGAAGTTCATAATCAATAGGGATGTGCAGTTCATAATGAGGAAGCATGGGATGGATGTTTGGAGAAGACAATAAAAATAAAAGCAAGTTTACTACAAGAAGGGGAATAACAGTAGTAAGTAATTCCTCATTGGTGACTCCTAAATATGTTCAACCTCAACAAATCAATTATCAGGTGACACCGTGAACAAGAAATAGGACAATGTCATGCGGTCAAGAAAATACTACTCCAAGTGCACCGTAGAGATTCACAACATCATCTTCTCCAAGCGCAACATCAAGTGACATGTCAAGTCCAACTTCTGCAATCATGAGAAGACGTAAATTCATAAATTTAAGTAAAATTTATGAGTAAAATGAAGTTGATGATTGCACAGGTTTGCATTCTTTATTTGCATTATTTTTTCATGTAGATGACCCAACTTATTTGGAAGATGTTGTCAAATAAGAAGAATGGGTCGCATCAAAGAATGAAGAAATGGAAGCAATAGAAAAGAATGCCACATGGGAGTTAGGGGAGCTTCTGAATGGGAAAGAATTCATAAGTGTCAAATGGGTCTACAAGACAAAAAAAATTGTTGC
>APFE030444502.1:567666-586007 GCA_000404065.3 Pinus taeda | reverse complement strand
TCATCCTCCCATGTGGAATCTTCGGCAGATAAGTTCTTCTACTTGATAAGATACTCAAATTGATCGATTTCGTAGCTGTCGAGTTCTTGTTTCTGTGACTGCTTCTGATTCCAATATAATTTTTCCTTCCTCATCAAGTTCTGGCAATATTGTTTTAACTGGTAGCTTATCGCCTATAACCTTCTTTAAACATGAAACATGGAAAACTGGTGCAATCGAGAAGCTGCAGGAAGCTCTAATTTGTATGCCATAGTACCAATCTTTTGCAACACCTTGTACGGACCATAATACTTTGGTGATAATTTATTATCCTTCTTAGCTTGCTTGAGGGACATTTGCTTATATGGTTGTAGCCGTAGGAATACCCAATCACCTACATCAAAACTTACTTTCACTACGATGTTGATCTGCTTGTTGTTTCATTCTATTCTGTGCCAACACGAGGTTATCCTTTAAGAGTTGGAGGACTTGTTGTTGATGTTCGATGTGATGTTCCACTGCCTGAACCTTAGAATTTTCTCTTAAATATGATGTGATGGTGGATGGTGGTTCATACCCATAAAGTGCCATAAATGGGGTCATTTTTGTTGTTGTATGGAAGGAAGTGTTATACCCCCATTCAGCCAGAGTCAACCATTTGACCCATTGTGTCTGTTTATCAGATACAAAGCAACGGAGATATCCTTCCAAACATTTGTTTACTATCTCAATTTGCCCATCAGATTGAGGATGATAAGATGAGCTATGAGCTAACTGAGTACCAAGACAAGAAAATAATTTTGCCCAAAAATTTCCAGTGAAAATGGGATCTCTGTCACTTACAATAATCTTAAGGTTTCCATGTAGCTTTTGAATTGTTCCATAAATGCAGTAGAAATTGTATTGGCTTTAAATGGATGTGATAATGCACAAAAGTGTGCATACTTGGTAAGTCTGTCAACTGCCACCATGATGACACTCTTTCCCTCAGACTTGGGTAAACCTGTGATAAAATCCATTGAAACCTCCTCCCAACGTTGGCTTGGAATGGATAAAGGTTGTAATAGACCCGGCGTCTTAATTGTTTCAACTTTATTTTGTTAGCAAACCAAACATTCCGCCACAAACTTTTGAATATCTGATTTAAGGCCATCCCAAAAAAATTCCTTCTTAACCCTATGGTAAGTTTTTAAAAATCTTGAGTGCCCTCCTAAGGGAGAAGTGTGCAATTCCTTAAGAATCTTTTGTTTGAGTTGGGAATTCTTAAAGAGGTATAAGCAATCTTTGTACCATAATGACTCATTTTTCCAGCAAAATGTATCATATGTACTGGAATCTTGTTGTAACTTTTGAATAAGTGCCAACATTTCTTCATCATTCTTCCATTCCTCCCTTGCTTCGTTTATCCAATCTGGTTGGATAATAGAAATGGAGCACAACAATGCTTCCACATCCTCATCATTTATTGAGAGTGCATCTGCCACCACATTTTGCTTCCCTTTTTTGTAGATGATTTCAAAGTCATAACCCAACATCTTTGTGACCCACTTTTGTTTCTCTTCAGAGGATAATGCTTGTTCTAAAAAGTATTTAAGGCTATCATGATCCATTTTTATCTTGAAGTGTCTTCCAATTAGGTAGGGTCTCCATTTGTTAAGTGCATGTAGTATTGCCAACATTTCCTTCTCATAAACAGCTTTGTGTAAAAACTTTCCCTTGATTGGACGACTTTCAAAAGCAATGGGTTTTTCATCTTGCATTAAAACACCACCAATTCCATTTCTTGAAGCATCACATTAAAAAATAAAGGTTTTTGTGAAGTCCGGTGTAGCTAAGACCGATGCTTGACACATTGCCTCTTTAATATGTTCGAAGGCCTTTGTTTCTTCTGGAGTCCACGAAAATGCATCTTTCTTCAATAATGTTGTTAAAGGTGCTACTATTCTCCCACAATTCTTAACAAACTTGCGATAATACCCTGTCAACCCCAGAAATCCTCGTAGATGCTTTATGGATGTGGGGATTTTCAATTCCTTAATGGATTTAATTTTTCTATGGTCTACTTTAACTCCTTCACGAGATACAATATGACCGAGATATTCCACCTCTTGTACTCCAAAGAAACATTTAGATCTCTTTGCATATAATTGTTTCTCCTCCAACAATTGTAGCACCTTGTCAACATGTTCAACATGATCCTTCCAAGACCTGCTATAGATTAGTATATCATCAAAAAATACTAACGCAAATTTTGTAAGGAAGGGTTTGAAAATGGAATTCATCAAACCTTGAAATGTAGAAGGTGCATTGGTAAGGCCAAAAGGCATGACCAAAAATTCATAATGACCCTCATGAGTTCTGAATGTTGTTTTCGGAATGTCTTCAGTATTCATTTTGATTTGATTTATCCTGAATGAAGATCCAACTTGGTGAAGTAAATTGATTCATGCAATTCATCCAATAATTCATCAATGACAGGAATGGGAAACTTATCTTTAATAGTGAGCTTGTTGGGCTCCCTATAATCCGGACACATGTATCGTGATCCATCCTTCTTGTGCACGAATACTACTGGAGTAGAGAAAGAACTTTGACTAGGTTGAATTATACTAGCCTCTAGCATTTCTGCAACCATACCTTCAATTTCACTCTTTTGGGCATAGGGATATCTGTACGACCTGATGTTTGGAGGAACACTTCCTGGAATTAAATGAATAGCATGATCATGATCACGAATGGGTGGGAGACCTTTGGGAGTCTCAAATACCTTGGAATGATTGTCCAATACTTTTTGGAGATCTGGAGAAATAGATGATTTCGATTTGGAAACATCTAGTGAACATAATTGTGCAATTACACATCTTTGTTCCTTTTTTAGAAGCTTTGTCATACAGTTAGATATGATTATCTTTCTCGGTTTCCCTGCAATACCCCTTAATTAAACTTCCTTTCCTTCAGCAAAAAATTTCATGAAAAGTTCTTGAAAATTAAAAGCGATTGTACTCAAGGATTGTAGCCATTGGACTCCTAGTACAACATCAACACCTCCCATTGGAATGGAAAGGATTGGGCTGGTCAATACATATTCTCCCATGGATAGCTTGATATTATGGCACTTTCCAAAGCAATTTATCATTCTCCCATTTGCAACCATCACTTGACACTCTGGTGCTGGATACAGGAAGAAATTCAATTCTTTTGCTACCTTACAATGAATAAAATTGTGAGTACTTACTGAATCAATCAACACTATTACCTTTTTCTTCTTGATTTGTCCTTCTATCTTGATGGTTTGAGGAGTGGTAATTCCAGCCAATGCATTACAAGATATGGTCGGATTCATTTCTTCTTTATCTAGGCTTTTCTCCTGGAGTATATCCTCTTCTTTTGACTTTTTTTGCTCCCTTTCTTCTTCCTCTTCATAGTCTATGTAGAATAATTTCTTCTCGGCACACTTATGACCTTTAGTGTATTTTCTATCACAACAATAACAAAGCCCTTTTGCTCTTTTTTCTTCCAATTATTGTGGTGTCAACCTTATAGGTTGTGGAAGACTAGGGGCAACAACACTTCCATATTTATAGTTGTGAGTGGTATGTTTCTTGGTTGCCATAATTTTTCTTTCTATTTTTCTTGCTAACCTGAATGCCTTCTCTAATGAATCAGGTTCCCAAAGGCGAACATCATGTTGGATATTATCCTTTAAAGACCCTATGAACACATCAATCCTATGCTCCTCTGGAATATCTTTTACCCTTATGTTCAGTTTTTGGAACTCCTCAATGTGCTCCATTATTGAACCTTTTGTTTGAGACTTACCAATTAGCTAAAAAAAATGTTACTTTTTGTATCTTCATAATGTGCTATCAATTCTTCCGTAAAAAATGCCCAAGTGATAAATTTTTTATGAGAGAAAATACATTGATACCATACAAACTGATTTGGTTCCAATATAAAGTTGCAATATGTACCTTTTGTGTGTTTTTCACATTATTGAGATCGAAAAATTGCTCCATCTGTAATATCCATGTTGCGAGATCCTTGCCATCAAACTTCCTCATATCGATTTTTGGAATATGGTGGGTCTTCGATCTAACATTAGAGTCTATGAAATCATGATTAACATTTATTTTGTTCGCATCATGAGTTTTTTTTACTACCCTTTCACCATTAGTGGGTATTTCTTGTAGAAAATTTGTCAAATCTGTCTTCAAATCTATCTTCAAATTGTCCATCTTAGCTTCCACGACCTTTATCTTAAATTCCACACCATTTATCTTATCTTCTGTTAGCTTTAGTGAGAGTGAAATTTGTTGCACTTGGTCTTGTAATTTTGATATATCATGTAGCATTTCTTCCTCTTCTTCATGAGTCATGCTAGAGCTTTCAGGTTGTTTACTAGGTGTTTGTATTTTCTTTCCTCGGGGCATTAGTTACCGATAATAATGCTCTACTATGCCCTCTGAATTCTGGTGGGCTCCAGTATTGTAGCAATAATGTTGCAACTCCTGGACTCCCTTCTTTACTTTTATCAACCCGGTAGTTCGTAACAAACTTGGAAGCGACGGTGCTATCTGCACAAGTACTAGTTCTTGTTGCGGCTGTCACTTGATCATCTGGCACAAGTCCGTTAGGAGCTTAAGCCAAATTCTATGAGCTCTTAGAAGAATATTTTAACTGATGGATGAAAGCTAACTCAAAGGAGGCTAACCTACTTACAGAAAGAAACTAAAAAGCTGAAAGGAAATGCAAACCCTAGCAAACCCTAGTTTTACCGGCTAACCCTACTGGTGCAAGAAAAGAGATGAAAGCAGTGGAAATGGATGCCATTGACTTTTAAAAAGGTAAAATGCATGTGACTAAGCTACTTCTACAATAAAATGTAGAAAAAAACATCCTTTTGTATTTTTGAGTAAGTTGTTAGAATTATTGTGCATGTGATTTAACTGTTTTTGACTATGCAGAGGGTGATTGGTAAAAGGAAATGCTTGCAAGAGTTTAGGGAGGTGAGAAGAGGGCCTAAGGGGTCCCTATCACCCTTCCAGAGAGATTCACAGTGATCGGATCTTAAGAAACCACTTTCGTGAGCTTCTACAGGAAGTCTGCAGGGGTTCTACAGGATGTTCCGAAAGGACATTTTGGAGGGTTGATGGTGGAAGAAAGGTGAAGAAGTGGTATGGACGTGAGATAAGGGTGTTAAGGGGTCTAGGACCTGGTGAACGAGGATAAGGAGCGATTAAGGTGATTGTATTTGTTCGAGGATGGAGGGAGCAATGATGCACAATAATGTAGAAATTAGGGCAAAGTGGGAAAATGTGACAAATGAAGGGCAAGAATCTGAGTTAGGGGATGGAGTAGGTTGTATTGATGGAGGAAGGGTAGGCAAGGAGGTATCACCAGTGTTCTGCATGTTAATTTCCAAAACTAATCAACAAAGACTAAGAAAACCAAAGATCTAGCTATTTTGACCTAATTTGACCTAAAAACCATAAGCATGATGAACATAAGTTTATTGGCAGCAAATCATGTAAGATAACTATGAAAGATAAGCAAGAATAGATTTTAAATGTGCAAGTACAACTGGTATCAACTTTCCTAACTAGAAATCTAACACTAGCAATTGCATGAAGAGGTAAAAAGAATGTTTTTGTGGCCGCAAGTATGCCTTGGTCTCAGCTCAGGGTTCCAAGGAGGGAGAGGTGAGATCAAGGGTTGCTTGATAGCCTTTTTTGAAGATCTTTTCTGTACTCAAACTGTCAAATCAACTTGAAGCATGAAAATCTATTTTAATCATCAAAAAAAATCTAAGTAACAAAGTGAGAATTTAATCTACTAGCAGAAATTATTCTATGAATGCAGCAAAGACACATAAAAGTATACAAAGGAGATACTTGGCATTTGGGTTGGGCCCAACCCCAAGAGCTACAGCCTCCTAAGATATATTAGAGCTGTTACAAATCTGGATTCATACTTATTGATCAAGAAATAATAGTTACATCCCAAGAACTCTCTACAAGAAAAAGCTTGAAAATGTGCCGAAATGCAGAGCTAACCCACTGACTAAAATCTAACTAACATCTGACTAATTCCTGCCGAAAAACTGACTAAAAACTGACTACAAACTGGCTAACTAAAATGAGGCCCTAAGCCTTATTATTTATACAAATTGAGGACCCCAACAATCCTCCTAAACTTTAGGAACTCGGCTGCCAAAACTTGCAGTTAACAACAACTTTACTAGCCCTTGCTCGGCTTCCCTTGTGATAATCGATGTGGTGGCCCTTGAACTCTGAGCTGCTGGTGGAGAATTCGAGGTAAGGGCTCATGAATGAAGGAGACACCTTCCTATAAATCCTCTCCCTTATTCTTCCATGAATTTGGCTGCCAAGTGCTCATTAAAACCTTTGATTTTGTCTCAAAATTGACCAAAAATCTACATAAAGCACACATTAGACTTTTTGGCATAATGACTAACCCAAGTCACTCTATTAGCATAAATATAATAAAAAACATGCAATAAACTAGTGAGAATGGTGGATTAATTCGAACTAGGGGGTTGAATGAGCCCATATAATTACTCATTTCTGGGGCTCATCATCACCCCCTACTAAAAGTGTTGCTCATCCTCTAAGAAACTGGTCTATCTCCTCATCTTTGATGGCCCTGGTGGCCTCCCTATCATCCCAAGCTTCTGATGTGGTCTACTCATGTGTGCCATAAAAATTTTCCTTCTTGTCCATGTCCTTCCATTGCTCATCCTATTCTTCTTGTTTGAATTCTTGTGCTTTTCTTGTTCTGTCTCTTCATCCTTTTCCTCTTCTATTTTAGTTTCTTACTTTTCCTTTTCTTGTCCTATTGAGTCATTAGTTGCTTCATCTTCTCCCCCTTTCTACTCTTCTTCCTCACCGCCAGAAAGACTGATATCATAGGTGAGGGCTTTTATGTCACCTTTTGCTATCATGTTCCTGAAGACTTCCCAATTAGGGAGAGTGAATGTATGGAGGTCTTCTTGGTCTTTAAGATACAACGCATAGGATCTAGCTGGTTGTCTACATTGCAGGGCTTCTATTTCCTAGCTTTTTGTGCATGCCATTTGGGCTTCTCTCTCCTGCAACTGCTCTTTCAGCATCAATATTTCAGCTGTTGCCTTAGACTCCCTCTCTTGGTGCTGCTTTATCCTCATTTCAATATCAGGCTGTGTCTCTTCCCTTTGCTGTTGTTCCTCTACTATTTCTTGACCTGCTAGGGGACCTTCTTGTAGTTGCTGCTCTTCAGAAATATGTGTTATGTCTTCCCTTTGAGTTTCCTGTTGCTGTAACTGCTTTTTCAGCAGTGCATTTTCCTCCTGTAGCTGGGATTATTTTAATGCTTTCAGTGTGTCTCACCATGGCCAACTGTCCTCTTAATTCCTTTAGCTTGTCCTCCATATGGTGTTGAGTTTTTTTTTTTTTTTCTTAAACAAAATGCTCAAGTGAGAAAGTAGGTAGAATTGAAAACAGAGGGATAGCTGAATTTTCACCTTTTTTTGAAACCAAACAAGGAATTTCCCGTGTGCTTCTCCTTACAACATCAAATTGCAATATTTCCCTTTGTTTTAAACTGCTTTTATCCTGAATTTGACTCTCTGCTTTTGAAAAGAAGAATTTGGTTTTTACAGATAGAGTACAGAGATAGGGTTTTCTTCTCAGCACACATACAGATATGCAAATTAAAATTTTTCATACACAGGCTAGCTTCCACAGCTGCATATATCTTCCCTATAAGAGAATTTTTTAAAAAGAGGAAACGTTGAGGAGAATTTTGATGTAGAAACAACTGGGAAACCTAGTGCAATACACAGGCAAACGTTTTACTTCCACTACACACGCAGACTTTTCCTCTGATTTTCCAATCTGATGCCATTCAATTCACCACCTTGCATAAACATACCATGCATAGAGGAGTTTTTTCGAGACTACCTCGTTTTGAGCTTGAAATTCGCTGAAAATCCCATGTTTTCCCACTCCGGAAAGCTATGCAGTCTTTCTGGTAGAAGCCTTCCTATAGAAGGCTCTCGTTTCCTGTAGAACGAAATTGTGCCTCCTATAGAATGTTGATAGGAAGGAGATTTAAAAAAACAGGTAGAAATCTCGAAAAGTCAGGCAGAAATCTTGCAGAGGACCATTGGTTAGCTGCTTTGGAAGTGGTAGACGCGTACTCCAGTTGGGGACATCGTGAAGGCACAATGAACAAAGAGTGGTGAATGCGTTAACTGAACTGTCTTTTAACTGGTAGCGTGATTCGTGGTGAGGAGATGAGGTGGCAGAAATGTGCATTGGCACCATGTAGACTGTAGTGCTATCACAAAAATTCATGTTTTCTACCTGTTAATCACTTGACATCATGTGCGCTGGAGTTCAAAACATCTGCCACTACCTGTTTTTTTTAGTTTCTTGTGAGTTGACTAGACACATGCACTGAGTGATCTCCGGATGAGGGCAATTGAACTAGCTGAGGGTGTCAGGTTAACTGGCTAGCTTTCTGGCTTAATCCAACCATTTCATTCGTTCATGCATTTTAGAATCATACAGATGAAAATAGAGGAACCGGTTTAGACACTTACCTGTAAATCAACGTGTTGCTTGGTTCTTTTTGTTGCTACATGCTCATATTCCATTGTTGCATGCCTGGATCCCTTATGCTATATGCTTTTTGTTGTTTGATGTGTGGCTATTTTTCTTGTGCAGGTATCCTCTGGCTGGATCTAAGCTGCAGAAGTCTGTTTCATCCTTCATATTTGCACTCTCATGCTGCTGATGCTGGATTTTTGCAGGACTACTTATTTTCTCCATAGCTCCCAAATGATAGATCGGATTGACTTGAAAATTTTTGAGCATGTTTCTATCATCATTATGCGCCTCCCATAGCAAAATCGTGGTCAATGGACGTACAGATTTAAAAAAAAAAAAAACTGAAAATGGTTGAAGATGACAGAGGTCAATTTCTCTTGGAATTGGCTTAAACTACTTGGGCAAGTTACTATCACCTATATGCATCTCCCCATGAAACAAGTTTTGAAATGGATGCACGGATATGGAGAAAATTCAAAAATGGCTGAAGGTGATGGAGACTGATTTCTTGGAAACTGTGCACTGGAATTGGATGAAATTGCTCGGGCATGTTACCATCATCCCTATACAACTCCCCATAAAATAGTTTTTTAAATGGATGCACAGTTTTCAAGTTAGGGAAAAAACAAATTTCTGTTCTATGTATTTTTGCTTCAAAGCATTTTGTAGGTCTTTTGCACAGTAAAAAAAAATGATCTTGGCCTGTGATGCAGGCATGGAAATGATGGAAGAGGGGTTAGAATATTGTAGAAGGATTTATAAGCGCTTTATGAAGCTTCCATATTCGCCAAATTGCTTTTTAAAATCCATTTCTAACTTTCTGTAATATCTACAGGAACTTCCTGTAGAAAACACAGTTTTCATAAAAGAAGCACAATGAGGTGGAAAAAATGATGGAGAAGGGTGAGGGATGGAAACAGGGATGTTTACAGGCCTCATAGACATATTATCAACCTTCGGGTCCTCTTCTGAGATCGATTTTGGCTTGTTTGTAGGCTTCTTGTAGAAGACACAAAACTTCCTGTAGAAGGTGAAATCTTAGTCTGAATGGGACCAAATCTTAGGAAAGGGTAGTGGTCATGGAGGAATGGATGGTGAGGGATGCTAGCAACCTGGTGCTGACTTCTATCTTTATTTTGTGCGATCCTCCCAACCTGCAATGTCCTTCTTGCAACCTGCAATTATTCAACAGAAATTAGGTTTTTTTGTTTTTTCTCTCTCTTTTTTTTTTTTTGAAAACAACTAGGGCGCCTCATGGAGGTTTTCACCCTAATTTCCTGTCCTGGGTGCCTCCAAGGGAGGTTATCACCCAGGGATCTTATTCTCTTTTTCTTTTCTCTTCTTTCCAACCCATTGACCGCCTCATGGAGGTTTTCAATCGATGAGCCAATCTGAGGCGCCTCCGAGGAGGTTTTCACCTTAGATTTTTATTTTACTCTTATTTTTATTTTTTCATTTTTATTTTTTATTTTTTCCAAAATCATTTTCAAGTATAATAATACTTCCAATGGAGCCATGTGCACATTGAGATTAGAGATAAAATGATGTGGAGGCTTGAAATGCATGCTTTGATAGGTATCCAGATTTCAGAGACCAAATGATTTGACTTTGAAGGGATCAAACATATATGAGGAAGAGAGTACTGTTGTAACTTAATAATCGCCTGGAACCATATCTCATATAGCTCTGATATCCTTAGTCCTTTTGCTGATCTGGATCATTCTTCATGTCACCTTCTATCATGACCTTCACATCCTCCTCTTTTCGCTGATTTTTCTCTTGAATACATGGAGGATTTGATGGTAACCATGAGGGAGCTCTCTCAATCTCTAATTTTGATGTTTTCTCTTCGTCAAGTGCATTCGATGGTTCTATTCTCTTCTCTTTTGCATCTTCTTCTGTTGGATGTGGTCCTTCAATGATATCAATATAATCTCTTTCTTACAATACTCTTCCTGATCTATGGTGAATATCATTGAGCTCAAAAAGAGTTGTTTGGACATGCTGTGCCTCAACATTATAATTGATTTGAGATACTCCAATGTGCGGGTTTGGAAATGGTGGTACATGTAGTTGAGTGGGGGTGTATTTTTGAGATGGATGTGGATGGGGCTGTGGTTGGGCAGGTGGCTTCCCACTATATACTTGCTGAGCTTGCTTGTTATTTGGGTTCAAGTTCGGTTGAGCAGGCATTTGGGGTTGCCTTGGTGGAGCGGGAGGATATGGTTGTGGTTGAGCCAGTGGTGGAGGAAAAGGAGCGGGAGGAGTATTGTACTGGGACCACCACCCTTGATGAGGTGCATTCCACTGAGGTTGTGGCTGAGCATAGGGGTGAAATGGATGAGTAGCTGGTTGGGCATAATATGGAGATGTGAAGGACCAAGGAGGAGGTGTGGACCAGGAAGGATGAGTAGGGGGACCCCAAGAAGGCACGAAAGTGGCTTGATAGGGGTCGCAATAGGTCTGGGATGTCCCTTGCATTCCCTGCTGGTAAGGTATGGGCCCATGTGGCCTCCTTTGGTTCATATAATAGAGTGGTTCAGTGGCTCTTTTAGCTCTCTAATATGCACCTTTAAGTCTCGGCAAGGAAGGACACTGATTCATAGGATGGTCTTTTTCACAGACAAAACAAACTTTTATGGAGTGCAATGGACATTCATTCCTAAGATGCTTTCTAGTGCACCTGGGACAAAAGATGGCCAAAGCCCTCTTGGCTTCCTGTTGCTTCCTCTGGATCCATAAGGCATCCAATTGCATGGAAAGAAACTGCCTCATCTTGCTCCTAAAATATTTCACCTAATTTGCAAATTCGTTTTTGGATAAGGTACTGCTCACAACATTTCTGTTTGTAGCCATTTGCTCCAGATGAATGTTTTCTCCTTCTTCTTCCCTAGAGGTTCTTCAAATATGCCTTGTTGTCCACCTAGGGGTTCTTCTTAATCACAACCAACGAAGAAGAGAGAAGGTTGGCTGTGTGAAGCAGTGGGGGTGTTGTGCAAACATTTTTCTGAATTATCTCTACTCCTACAAGGCATGAAATGAAATATTTTTGGTTTATTTTTTATTTATTGATTGATTGATTTATTTATTTTTCTGCTTGTACCTGCGAAACTGAAATAGATTGAACTACAACTAACGAAAATCTATCTTGCTGAAATGAAAATGCGGAATTGAAATTAAAGCAGGAAAGGACTAATCTATTTTGCTGAAATGAAATTACAAGAATGAAATGCTAAGCTACACTTGCAGAATGGAAATTGAAGAATTGAAATGCTAATCTATGGTTGCAGAATTGAAATTGCGTAATTGAAATGCTAATCTACGCTTGCAGAATTGAAATTTCAGAATTGAAATATTAATTTATGAAAATGGGAAATATCTAATCTACGCTTGCTGACATGAAATGAGAATGGGAAATTTCTAATCTACGTTTGCAGAAATAAAATTGCGGAATGGAAATGAAACAACTACTCTACTCTTGCTAAAATAAACTACTGAGCAGAATGTTGCAGTAGAAAATAGAAGAAAAGCAACAATCACCAATACTCTGATGCTTCCCTAGCAACGGCGCCAAAACGATGGTGGGCTCCAGTATTGCAGCAACTCCTGGGACTCCCTTCTTTACTTTTATCAACCCCGGTAGTTTGTAATAAACTTGGAAGCGACGGTGCTATATGCACAAGTACTAGCTCTTGCCGTGGTTGTCACTTGATTAACTGGCACAAGTCCGCTAGGAGCTTAAGCCAACTTCTATGAGCTCTTAGAAGAATATTTTAACTGATGGATGAAAGCTAACTGAAAGGAGGCTAACCTACTCGCAGAAAGAAACTAAAAAGCTGAAAGGAAATGCAAACCCTAGCAAACCCTTGTTTTACCCGCTAATCCTACTAGTGCAAGAAAAGAGATGAAAGTGGTGGAAATGGATGCCATTGAATTTTAGAAAGGTAAAATGCATGTGACTAAGCTACTTCTACAATAAAATCTAGAAAAAAACATATTTTTGTATTTTTGAGTAAGTTGTCAGAATTATTATGCGTGTGCTTTAACTGTTTTTGACTGTGTAGAGGGTGATTGGCGAAAGGAAATGCTTGAAAGAGGTTGGGAAGGTGAGAAGAGAGCCTAAGGGGTCCCTAGCACCTTTCCAGGGAGTTTCATAGTGATTAGATCTTAAGAAACCGCTTTCGTGAGCTTCTACAAGAAGTCTGCAGGGGTTCTACAAGATGTACTGTAGCTTCTACAGGATGTTCCGAAAGGGAATTTTGGAGGGTTGATGGTGGAATAAAGGTGAAGAAGTGGGTATGGAGGTGAGATAAGGGTGTTAAGGGGTCTAGGACTTAGTGAATGAGGCTAAGGAGAGATTAAGGTGATTGGATTTGTTCGAGGATGGAGGGAGCAATGATGCACAAGAATGTAGAAATTAAGGCAAAGTGGGAAAATGTGACAAATGAAGGAAACTAATCTGAGTTAGGGGATAGAGCAGGTTGTATTGATGGATAAAGGGTATTCAGGGAGGTATCACTAGTGTTCTACACGTTATTTTCCAAAACTAATCAACAAAGACTAAGAAAACCAAAGATCTAGCTATTTTGACCTAATTTGACCTAGAAACCATAAGCATGACGAACATAAGTTTATTGGCATAAAATCATGTAAGATAACTATGAAAGCTAAGAAATGATAGATTCTAAATGTGCAAGTACAACTGGTATCAACTTTCCTAACTAAAAATCTAACACTAGAAATTGCATGAAGAGGCAAAAACAGTGTTTTGGTGGCAGCAAGTATGCCTTGGTCTCAGCTCATGGTCCCAAGGAGGGAGAGGTGAGATCAAGGGTTGCTTCATGGCCTTTTCTGAAGATATTTTCTATACTCAAACTTTCAAATCAACTTGAAGCATGAAAATATATTTTAATCATAAAAAACAATCTAAGTAACAAAGTGAGATTTTAATCTACTAGCAAAAATTATTCTATGAATGCAGCAAAGACACATAAAAGTATACAAAGGAGATACTGGGCACTTGGGTTGGGCCCAACCCCAAGAGCTACAACCTCCTACGACAGATTAGAGTTGGTACAAAGATGGATTCATCTTTATTGATTAAGAAATAATAGTTACATCCCAAGAACTGTCTACAAGAGAAAGCTTGAAAATGTGTTGAAATGCAGAGCTAACCTACGGACTAAAATATAACTAACATCTGACTAACTCCTGCCTAAAAACCGACTAAAAGCTGACTACAAACATGGCTAATTGAAATGAGGCCCTAAGCCTTCCTATTTATACAAATTGAGAACCCCAATAGTTCTCCTAAACTTTAGGAACTCGACTGCCAAAACTTGCATTAACAACAACTTTACTAGCCCTTGCTCGGCTGCCCTTGTGATAATTGATGTGGTGGCCCTTGAACTCTGAGATGCTGGTGGAGAATTCGAGGTAAGGGATCATAAATGAAGGAGACACCTTCCTACAAATCCTCTCCCTTGTTCTTCCATGAATTGCGCTACCAAGTGTTCATTAAAACCTTTGATTTTGTCTCAAAATTGACCAAAGATTTGCATAAAGCACACATTATACCTTTTGGCATAATGACTAACCCAATTCACTCTATTAGCATAAATATAATAAAAAACATGCAATAAACTAATGAGAATGGTGGATTAAGTCAAATTAGGGGGCTGAATGAGCCCATATAATTGCTCATTTCTGGGGCTCATCAAATTCCTTCAAAATAATTTTTTCAAACCAAGCTTAAGCAAGAATTTAAAAAATCTACACACCGTTTTTTACTTTGTAGGAGCTCGATATTGCCTCTAATGTATCTCTGTAATTTTGAATCATCGAGTTTTGAAATTACGACATATAGTAGCACTTTGTGTCCTCTTTCCAATGCCACCAGTCTGATCCAAATTGGATTCTCCAAGGAAGGGTTATGCCAAATCTCCCACAGTGACTAGATTATAAACTAGTTCAGTAGAGCGAACTTGTATGGCATGCCACGTGTCCCTATTTCGACCTTTGGCTCTAAAAAATATATACAAGAAACTACAATTCGTCATATTTCTGTACCTTCTTACGAAATTTCAATCCGATACTCAGAGAGAAAGTTATGATGATTTTCCCCAGGTCACCTGTTTGGAATGCAATTCAGGAGTCTGCAAAAAGGCCAACTTCTTCAGATCATATCTCTGCAAATATAGTGCTAAAAGCTTTCAAATTTAGACTCAAGGTTCAGTGCGATTTCATCTCAAATGGGTTTCTTTTCACTTCTTAAACATACCAGAAAAAGAGTTATAGCGAAAATTCCATGATGACCTTTTTGGAGTAGCGAAACCCTAGAATCCAAAGCTCTGATACCAAATGTTATGAAACCAACTCACAAAAGGATAGAAAAGATAGTTGAACGCCTTAGAATTCAGCCTCTTCGAGGGGGAAACCTCCTTTAAATTACACAAATGAATGATTCTTTGATGATTCAAATGACAAAACCTCTTTTTTATTTATAGGAGTCTAAGGAGTCACAATATAACCCATCCGACCTAACAATAATGATATAAAGGCACAAAAATCACAATAAAGGGATTCTATGGGGCACAATAATAACAATATGGGGACAATAGGGGCACAACAATATTAATAAGGGATACAAATACAATAGTAATGGGGTAATCAATAGTATTATAGGGACCTAACATCTTTGGTGGGGGTATAACTCGTGTAGAAATTAGCAACCTGCTAGAGGATTTCAAAAAAGATATTTTGTGAACTCTAACAACACAATTACACATTATGCAGGCCACGCAAAATCAGGCTAAAGTAGAATAAAACTTGGTGATATTCTGTCATAGATGCAGGAAGAAGCATAATCACAAAGAGTGCCCACTGGATATGGTGCAACCCTGTGCCATATGTACTAAATATCATGCCACAGAAAGCTGCCCATCACTCCCATGGTTAAAAGCAGTCTATAAAGAGGCAGAGGAAGAAACAGAACCAATCTACCTGCTAAATCAACATCACCAATGGTAACCATGACAAACAGGTATGCTTACTAATCCATCTTCTTTCTTTCAACCCTCACATTATAATTTGCAACCATACCTAGGAGCTATGTGGCAAAACCAACCACCTTTTTCCGATTGGTCACAACAACCATTCTCTATGCCACCTTGGTCTAACCAATCAAATCAAAATAACAATTGGCAAAATTCCTCTTAATTCCCACCGTTCTGGAAGAATAATGCATATCAATCTCAATGGTCACCCTCCACTTCACAAAACCAGAATTGGCAGTCAAGCTGGAAAAGACCTACAAATCAACTAGCAGGAACAACCCCCCTACCTCAACCCACACTGCCAGCACCCTACACATTGCAACAGAAACGTCAGACCAATCTATGACCGCATCTCCCAACCCAACCCAACCCGAACCCCAACAACAGATCGGTTTAATCTATGCAAATTGTTGAAGGACCTGAGCCAGAAATCAAGTTGAGGGAGTGTAATGAGCTTCAATTAAGATTTCAAAGGATAATAGAATCAGAGGGGGATACAAATATAAAAATTGAAGATCCGTTACCTGTAGAAGAAGCACCACAAGTGGAGAACATGGTTAAACAAAAAAACGCATGATCAAACGATCACCTCTTCTCCACCATTCCCAGAAATATTAATCATACACCACACAATCGAATATCCCGATTTTGATCTTCTGGGAGAATTGAAAATTTTGTGTGTAAAAATACCTCTCCTCCAGGCTATTTAGGACATTCCAATTTATGCAAAAACTACTATGGAATTGTGTACAAGAAAGCCAAAGAAGAAAATAAAAACAACCCCAACTGTCCATGTAGTTGGGACCTTATATGATTTACTATTAGGCAGAGAAACACCTGTAAAATATGAGGACCCAAGAAACCCTATAGTCATGGTGCAAATAAATGGATGCTCCTTCCCCAATGCATTAGTCAATTTAGAAGCAACAATCGATATTGTTACAACAACAACTTGTCAAAAGCGCAGCATTACATCCTTGGACCCAACCACAACCTTGTTGGAACTGGCTAACCGATCGGTAGTCAAACCAGAAGGCACATTATAGGATGTAATGGTGTCTGTAGATTCTTGGGAATACCCAGTAGATTTTCTGATCATAAATCCTAGAAACTGGCTTCATGGTGATCCCCTAATTCTAGGTAGACCTTGGTTAGCAACCGCAGATGCTTACATAAGCTGTCGAACATGCAACATGACTATAGCAAGAGGAAACAATGTGAAGAATTTAGCCTTATATCCTCCAACTCAACCAAGTTTAACAATAATAAAAACCAGGAAATAACCTGTATCATATCTAACTGAAAACATTAGATCACCGCTAACTATAGAAGATGCTCTCGAATTCAAGGATCGAACAGAAGACGGCATCATTAACAATTAAATTAACCAACGAAATGTCGTATCCCATCCAAAATGTCACATGATCGAATCAGCCCTGGATAACGAAATAGAAGAAGATCCCTTCAAAGATATTAATGACTAGTCAATACCAACAACTTCTGTTTATAACAACAAACCATAGAAATTGAACCAGGAAAAACTTTAAATATTAAAAAAAACCTGAATGCTGATGAGGAGCAGAAGCTTGTTCAACTTCTGAGAAAAAATAAATAGGCCTTTGCATGGGATTACCCAGACATGAAAGGGATTAATCCCCAATTATGCATGCACCACATCTATACAGAGAAAGATGCCAGGCCCATTCGACAACCTCAATGGAGGTTACACCCTTGCCTTAAAGATATTGTTAAAGTTGAACTAGAAAAATTGTTAGATGTAAATTTCATCTGTCCTATATCTGATAGAAAATGCATCTATCCATTAGTAGTGGTGCCTAAAAAGAATGGAAAGTGGCGTATATGTGTTGAATATAGAGAGCTTAATAAAGCAACCCAAAAATACCATTTTCCCCTTCCATTCATTGACCAAGTCTTGGACACATTGGTAGGAAAAAAAATCTTTTCTTTCTGAGACGATTTCAGCAGCTACAATCAAATTCAAATTGCCCTTGAAGACCAAGATAAGACTACCTTTACCTGCCCTTTGGGGACATTTGCTTACAGGGTCTTACCTTTTGGGCTGTGCAATGCACCTGTGACATTCCAAAGGGATGTACTCAACATTTTTTTAGATCTGATAAATGAAGGGCTCGAGGTGTACATGGATGACTTTACACCTTAGGGATATGATTGCAAACCGGCATTACAAACATTATAGAAAGTTCTTCAAAGATGCATTACCACCAGGCTCTGTTTAAGCCATGACAAATGTCACATGCTGATGACCGAGGGCCTCATCTTGGGTCACTATATCTCAGCAACTAGAATTCAGGTAGACCCAACAAAAATTCAGATAATTCTTTTAATACCTACCCCTTCCACACAAACTGAGGTATACAGTTTCTTGGGATTTTCTGGCTATTATAAAATATTTATAAAGATTTTTTCTCAAATCGCTACACCATTATATGCATTAACAAGAAATATCAATTTCATTTGGACTAACAAATGTGACATTTCTTTTGAGGATTTAAAACAACTTGTATCAATAGCTCCAGTATTATGGGGCCCAAATTGGGATTTTCCATTCCAGATTTCATCTGATACTTCAGACACCACCATTGGAGCAGTTCTCCTCCAAGGGGAAGATAAAAGGCCATATGAAATATACTACATAAACAAAAATCTATCCCCTGCT
>APFE030444502.1:522694-565178 GCA_000404065.3 Pinus taeda | reverse complement strand
AAAGATTAAAACACATCAATCTCCAGCTTAAAGATTGGAACAAGAATGAATTTGGTAATATATTTGAAGAGAATAAAATGATTGAAGGCAGATTGTAGGAACTTAACCAAACCCTTATCAAAGAGGCCCATGACAAAGTTTGAAGTGATCAAGCCACCAAATATCAACAACAATGGGAGAATATATGCAAACTAGAGGAAATTTTTTTGGAGATAAAAATCTAGAGTCCAATGGCTAAAAGAAGGTGAACATAATACCAAATTGTTTTCACAAATCCACCATGGAAAACAGAGAACATAATCAAATTTCTTTTATTAATGATAAAAGAGGAAATAATCTCAATTCTCATGAAGATATAGTGGCAGTGCTAGTCTAGTACTTTAGAAACATAGCACAGGAAACCTGTTATGAAAGAGATCACTACATACGAGACTTCACTAAGCACATACCCAAGTTAGTTACTAGAGAGGATAATGTTAACCTTTACAAGCCTGTGACCGAAGAGGAGGTAAGTGGGGTTCTCAAAGAAATGCATAATGGTAAGGTGCCAGGCCCGGATGGTTTCAATGTTGATTTCTTCAAAGCCTGCTAGAATATTGTCAAACAGGACATTCTGCAGGTAGTGGAAGATTCCAAGAGGCACATAACCATTTTGAAAGCTCTAAACTCCTATTTTATAGCCCTGATCCCTAAACAGGAGCTAGCTCAAACCCCTGATAGATTCAGACCTATATCTCTATGCAATGTGATTTACAAGATAATATCAAAGGTGGTTGCAAATAGACTCAAACCCCTCTTGCCTTCACTAGTTTTGGGGGAACAATCTGGATATATTGAAGGAAGGAAAATTCTTAATAACATCATCCAATCTCATGAAGTGGTGCACTCTCTTACTAGTAAGAGAAAAGATGGAATGATCATGTAGCTAGATATAGCCAAAGCCTATGATAAACTAAATTGGAACTATATCAGGAAAGTTCTTATTTCTTTTGGGTTTGATCACAATAGGGTAAGATGGATCCTGGCTTTGATTACTTCTTCTATTTTTTCAATTCTATTCAATGGCTCTCCTTCAAAGATTTTTACCCCTTCCAGGGGCCTTAGGTAGGGTGACCCTCTCTCTCCCTTTCTCTTCATCCTCATGAGGAAGTATTGGGCAGGTTTATCAAGCATGCAAAAATAGTTGGTAATATCACGGGGATACAACTCTCCGACAATGGACAAGCCTTAACTCATCAACAATTTGTGGATGATACCATGCTGCAGGGAATACCCACAGTCAAACAAGCTCTTGCTTACAAACAAATCCTTAATGACTTTTCCATAGCCTCTGGTATGGAGGTTAATCCTTCCAAATCTAAGATTTTTTTCTTCAATACTAACATTGCTATTCAGAGGAACATATCTAGAATTCTAGGCATCCAAAGAGACTCTCTCCCCTCAAAATACCTAGGGGTTCCTTTAACTACAAAACTATTTCACAAGAGTATTTGGGATCCGATGATTAGTAAGCTGCAAGACAAGACTAGGAAATGGACACTCAGATCATTAAACTTGGCTGGCAGGTTGGTCCTCACAAAGGCTATGCTTCAATCAATCCCAATCTTTATGCTTTTAGCTATCCCTGCCCCTAAAGGAATTCTGCATGAGAAACATTCAAAGAGACTTTCTCTAGGGTAAGTGGGGAGAAAAGGAGAAATGGGCCTTAGTTGCATGGGAAAAAATGTACAAACCCAAGAACCATGGGGGTCTTGGATTGGGTGACCCTGAGATTCTTTCTAAGGTTCTAGGGGCCAAACTTTGGTGGCAATGGATAAAGGAACCAAAAGCACCTGGAAAGAAAAATATGCAAGTTATTGGCTAGAAAATGGCCGTATAAGGATGGATCGGAATATAAGAGGATCTCACATTTGGAACAAAGCCTGGGATAACAAAAGCTTAATTCAAGACAATAGCTTCTAGGAAATTAGAGAGGGAGACTTAGCCTTATTCTGGGAGGATAGATGGCAACAAGAACCTATTCTATTACAGGAGGACTTTGAGAACCTCAAAGCCGAGACAGATACCAAGGAGCTCACCCAGGTAAACGATTTTTGGGATGAAACTGAAAGCTTAGGGAAATGGAGAAAATGGAGAAAACTTGATCTCCAAAATGACAGTCCTCTAAAAACTAAGGCCGAAAAACTAATGAAAATGTTAGAGCAAAGGAAAATTCTAGTTTCAAGGGGGCATGACCAGCTGAGATGGGGCAACAACAATGAGGGGAACTTTAATCTCAAAGAAGCTAAACTCATACTCCTTGAACTTGCTTCCCATGCTTCTGATAGGATTTGGCAAAACCTTTGGAAGCATCAGGGTTGCATGAAAATTAAACCTTTTGTGTGGCTAGTTCTGCAAAGGAAAATCCTAACTTGGGATAATATCAGGAAAAGGGGTTTCCTAGGGCCCTCTAGATTCCAACTCTATGAGGCTCAAGAGGAGACCATGGAACACCTTCTCAATAATTGCAGTTTCACCTCTAGATTATGGGATTCCTTTGTAGCTATCTTCCAACAATTTGACAGAGATATTAGAAGCCTTTTCAATACTATCACAAAATTGTGAAAGAACTTTTCGGATAATGAAGTTATTTGTTGAGCATGGCTCTAACACCAAGCTTCATTCTTGGGAATGTTTGGAAAGAAAGGAACAATAGAATCTTCAAGAATGTTAAGAAATCTTCCCAGTTTATTTATGATCTGACCCTAAAACAAATAAAGGAAATGGTTTGCACTACCATTCGAAATATTTCCTCGAATCCCCCTTCTCCTACATATTGGAGGATTCTCTGTAGGCTAGAGTTGCAGGGTCTCATTCCTCAAGGCTTAGTCAGGAAAGTTTCTATTGTGGATCCTGAACTAGACTTCTGACATCCTCCCCCTAAGGGCTTTCTAAAATTCAACATTGATGGGGCCTCCAAAGGTAATCCGGGTGAGACAGGCCATGGAGGAGTGATAAGGGATGACAAGGGAAATATTTTGTTTATCTTCCATGGCCACTTAGGAAAAGCCACCAACAACATGGCAAAGTTAATGGCCATGGAACAATGTCTTGAGTTCCTGATTCAGGAAAATCACCAAAATACGATCATTGAAGCTGATTCCGAGCTAGTCATTAACTCATTCAAAAGAATAAGCTAGTGAAGAAAACTGTAAAAAGCCTCTACAAATTGGAGGATAATTCAAGTCTTCCAACAGATTGAAAGTTATCTACATAGACTGAGAATAGTAAGTTTTGCACATGTGCAAAGAAAGGCTAATAAACTATCAAATTTGCTAGCCAATCAAGGAGTGATCTACATAGATAATATGGTAGTGAAGAACTGGTGAGAGCTCCCTAGAAATAGACTAAAGATGGAGTGTCAAAACCAAGAAAATGAAGACAATACATTGTTCCTTAAAAGAACCATGGAGGTGGGCACAGTTAACCAGCAGTTGTTGGATCAGAGGTAGGCTCACAATGGGGTCTTTTGAAAGAGGTCTAGGGAGGGTAACCAACGATTCCCTTCCTAAATGGTTCAATGAAGTATCCAGTTCTACTGACAAGAAAGAAAGGGCTTGAGGGGTTGCAGGAAGGTAGATGCCGATTGCTTCATGCATCGAGTCAAGGAGGCTAACAATGTGAACAATAGAGAGTAGATGACACTTGAAGACTGTGAAACTAGAGATTTTCCAATTTTTCCCTTTTCTCCGTGACCTGAGTGGTTTTCAGGTGATCACGACCCCCACAAATAGGAATCGGTTTTTCCCTTTCGAGAGCGATCCCTCTCGATGAGCCCCACGTGGCGGTGGGCTCAGGAGGAAAACCACCCTTATCGCATGCTAACTTCCACAATTGTTGGTGGGTGTGACATATATCTTCAACATTGGATCTCTCAAGGCGAATCAATGGATCAAATCGCTCGTGCAGGTTTCTAGACCCTTGAGGTAAATGGTGAGCAGCTTTTCATGGCGATTTGGTCTACAACTGTTAGATCAATCGAAAGAGTTCAACAGTCAAGATTTAAGAGGAAGGCTAGGTTTGGCGGGAAAAGAGTTTCCCGAGGGAACAAAGGTGTACCGTGTGGGAAACCAAACCACAGTTTGAGAAATCGGGTAGACAACCATATATTATTTTCGGGTCTGAGTCCTTGTGTATTTTTCTTTTGAGAAATGTAAAGTTTGGAGATAGGGTGTAGGGAATAGTTTTGATGGGGCTTCTCCCCAATCACTGACCATGAGAGTTTTGATGTATTCTATGTACTTTATTTTTTGATTAATGAATTGGAAGGTATGACTCTTACATTAGCAAAAAAAAAATATACCGTGACTGAAAAAGAATTTTTGGCTGTAATCTATGTTATCAATAAATTCAGACATTATATAACAGGATACCCTGTGGTCTTGTATACTGATCACTCTGCTATTAATATATAGATAATAAACCTATTACAAATGGAAGAGTGACAAGATGGTTGATCCTTCTGTAGGAATTCGACATAACTATCAATGATCGACTAGGAAAAGAAAATCCAGTAGCAGACTTCCTTCCACAAATGCCAAAGATAGACAATTAGGCAACAATAGAAGACTAGTTCCTTGATGAACACTTATTCATTGTTACCGTGAAAACACAATGGTATGCGGATGTCACAAACTACCTAGTAGTGGGAAAAATACCCAAGCAATTGACCCCTAATGAAAGAAAACAAATAGTAATGTAGCACTCAGTTCTCCTAGATAAGAGGATATTTATTTCATACAGGGGCCGATAAGCACATTCGAAGATGTGTCAGGGAAGACAATGTCTTCAACATCCTAAAAGCTTTCCATAATGGGCCTTGTGGTGGTCATTTTGCAGATTGCAGGACTAGTCACAAAGTCTTACAGAAGGGCTATTATTGGCCCACCAGTTTCAAAGATGCCAAGAAGTTTATCTAGGCATGTGACAATTGCCAAAGAATGGAATGCCCTGGGTAGTCTGATGAGATGCCCCTACATCTGTAATTATTCATTGAACCTTTTGAATGATGGGCGTTAGATTTCATTGGTCCAATAAACCCATCATCTAATCAAAAGACGTACGTACTATTCGCAACAGAATATGTGACTAAATGGGTGGAGGCAGAAGCATTACCAAGGGAAACAGAGGACTCGGTAATCCACTTTCTTTTCCAACTATTCGTGCGATATGGCTTTCCTAGAGAAATAATCATCGATGGAGGGCCACAATTCATAGCTTGTAAGATTGCTGCAACATTAAAGAATCATCATATCATGCACAAAATCATGGCTCCATACTACTCATAGGAAAATGGCCAGGTAGAAAGCACCAATAAAGTAATCGAGGAAATACTCACAAAGACAGTTGCATCACATAGATGTGACTAGGCTACTCGATTGCCAGAAGCCCTATGGGCATACCGCATGACATGGAGAAATACCATGGGATATTCCCCATATAAGCTAGTGTTTGGTAAAGAACCTATCTTCTCGATCGAATTTGAAATTGAGACATTGGGGATAGCTCAGGAGGTAAGCTTGGACTTAAATGAAGCATAGATTAATAGGCTGCATCAAATCAATGAATTGGATGAAATACGGCTATTAGCGCTTCAGCACACTGCACTGATCCAACAACAAAGAACGAAATGACATGATGCCCTTATCAAGAAGGAGATATTCCACGAAGGAGATTGGGCACTCATATATGATTCTAGGTTCTAGGATTTCCCAGGAAAACTCCAAACCAGATTGTTAGGGCCTTATGAGATACAAGAGGTGCATGATAATGGCACCCTCACATTAGCCACCATTGACGGGTCTGGCTATGCTTTTAAAGAGAACGGACATCAAGTACGAATCTATCAAAAACTGCTTACCAAGTAGTCCTTTTGCCAACAGTTACGGGAAGATTCCACCATACAAATTCTTGTTGAGGAGGGAAATCCGTTCACAACATCGGCCTAGTGGAGAATTTATTTGTTTTTGAAATTTGTACATAAATTTTCCTTTCTATTTGATTGAATTTTCTTGTATAAATTGTATATAAGTTCTTTTTTTTTCTCTACTTTTCCATTGTTGTTTCATCTAAGGAACAACTGTTGTTCCCTCTAAGGAACAACTATTGTCCCTTCTAAAGAACAATAATGTTTGTATGAATTTTCTTCTTGTTGTTCCCTCTAAGGAACAACAATTTTGTGTGTAGATTTTTCTTGTTGTTCCCTTTAAGAAACAAATGTTGTTCCATCCAAGGAACAGTTGATATTCCATCTAAGTAACAACAATTTTGCAAACAATTTTTCATTCCTTTATTTTCGTGTTGTTCCCTCTAAGGAACAGTTTTTGTTCCCTCTAAGGAACAACTATTGTTCCCTCTAAGAAACAGTTGTTTTTCCCTCTAAGGAACAGCTGCTATTCCCCCTAAGGAACAACAGTTTCTTATGGATTTGTTTTCCTATTGTTCCCTCTAAGGAACAGTTGTTGTTCCCTCTAAGGAACAACTGTTGTTCCCTTTAAGGAACAACAATTTCATATCTACTTGTTTTCTCACCGTTCCATCTAAGGAATAGTTGTTGTTCCCTCTAAGGACAATTGTTGTTCCCTCTAAAGAACAAATATTCTGTGTGTCTTTGTTTTCTCGTTGTTCCATCTAAGGAATAGTTGTCATTCCTTTTAAGGAACAGTTGTTGTTCCCTCCAAGGAACAGTTGTTGTTCCCTCTAAGGAACAACAATTCCGTGTGTATTTTTTTCCCTGTTGTTCCATCTAAGGAACAATTGTTGTTCCCTCTAAGGAACAGTTGTTGTTCCCTCTATGGAACAACAATTTCGTGTCCATTTTTTTCTTTATTTTTGTTGTTCCTTATAAGGAACAATGATTTTTCTTGGCATGTATTTCCTTTGCTGTTCCCTCTAAGGAACAACAGTTTCGGTGTGCAGTTTTCTTCTTTTTGTTCTTCCTAAGGAACAAAACTTTCGTGTATATATCCTATGCTATTCCCTACAAGGAACAGCACCATCTACGTGTATTTTTCATTTTCTGTTCCTTACAAGGAACAACTGTTGTTCCCTCTAAGGAACAACACCTTTTTATGTGTCTTTTCTTGTTGTTCCCTATAAGGAACAACACTCTTTGTGTGAGGTTTTCTTTAGGAAATAAGCACTTTGTGAATATTATTTCACTCTTTATGATCCTCTATAGGGAAAGTATACAAATATATATGTAAGGATACAAAATTTGAAGTTTACTAGAACAAGAAAATCAAGTATTATCATCTTCAATGAAATTGCTTTGTATTGATCGAAAAAGGAAGGACACAACCATCTATATCACTTCACTGTCCTTATTTTCACTATAAATCGAATTGATTGATTATTTGTACCATGTTGGTTCTTCCCTAACCCCTATAATTCTCTTTGTTCATTATCATCAAATAAGGTTAAGGGCATACTTTGTTTCTATTGATATGTACAGACTTCTTCCACCATCCCTACTCTTAAGGAGTGTTGAGCCACCCTCTATATATAAATAGGAAGTGTTGTTCAAATATATACATATTATAATATATATATATATGTTTACTAACAATTCTATGATTTTTTAGATAGAGGATAGGGGGTCTCATCACGAGCCAGCCTACCGTGATCATAAGGAAGCAGCGAAGTGGCATTCCCATTATGGCCACCACACCAGGGATATGATCCAATGGATGCATCAGAAAAATAAAGTCCTTGGAACAATAGGTCTCATCATGAGTCGACCTACCCACCTTTCGCTCCTGCCCAGTGAATAGCAATGTATTCATCTGGTTACCAAGCCAGTACATTGGTCTCTACTCGTACATCATAATGCACTTTCCTAATTATATATAAAGGATCATGGCTCCAAAGGTTAAAAAAGTAACTCTGTCGAGGTTATAAATACCTGTGGGCAACAGAAGCTCTGTTGATGGTATTGGAGTCGTATTATCAACATCAATAGTTATTATAACCCCCTTTTCTTATTTTTTACCTTTACTAGAGAGAGATTATATCTCTAATCTATTTTTGAACCTTTATGCATGTGATATCTTTTAAAAATCAATCATAGTATTTTAAGTTGAATGATGACGGCATAGTATCTTCCTTACGTTAGATGTCCTTTTTCCTTTTCGAATCACCTCACGACATCTCCAAAATTATTGATAATTTTCATTATATGCATTTATTTCATCACTCCAATATATTTTGCGATCCTATCATTAATATGCGTACCTTGCCACTTTTATCACTCGTGTCATTCCTCCACTCATTCGGTCGAAGGTGACCTATCATTTCAAAGAGGGGAGAGGAGAAACCTCCAGTGTATTTATGTATGCATGTCAGTCCTTTATTCAATTGTGCAGGGAAATACGAAATTCCATGATTATGGAGTAAGTGGTACAATGGCAAGTTCTAGTTAACGGTATTTATGCCTATAAAGTATCATCTGAAATAACCATTATAAAAAGTTATTGTTCCATCACTCGGCTTTTTCCATTGTTGTGATATATCTGCTACACTAAATATTTGTAGAATCCAGGTAGTATGGGAGGAAGAATAGTACGTAGGGAGCCACTAATACTAGCTGTTTCTGATGCAGGCAGAGAAATTCTAGTTCGAGCCGAGTGGATAACGTATTTAACATGATTTAAGCAACCGAGCAAAGAAATTGCTATTGAAAATTCCTACAAGACTTACATAACATAAAATCTATGATAAGAGGGAGGAAAATCACAGTGTCAGATGTGGCGATAGCTGAAGTGTCAGTATTACCAGCAGAAGGACCCATATGGGCTAATAAAAGATTGAAGTTGTAGGATGCTATTGCAGTCTTTAAGGACGAGGGATAGGACCTGATAATCAAAGGAAAAGGAGTTTGACCATCATACCTTGGAGAACTGTGGGAGAACTAGCCAGAGTCATCCAAAATTACATCACATGTGATGGGTGAAAAAACGTGGTAAGGCTGCGTCAACTTAAACTCCTAGTAATTCTGAAACAAAAATGTTCTATGAATTTGCCTGCATATTTGAATTTCCTATTGCATGACACTACTCAAAGTATGAAAAATTCCCAACATATATAAATCGTCGTGAGCCACCACTGCTTGATTAGATTGATAGGAGTTACAACCTCGCCCAACAACAATCAGGTTGGGAGGAATTAGTATTTTCCATTGAACGGGGCCTAGCTCTGCTTGCACCTAACCTTGTTCTGAAAAGGAAGAGGACTACCCATACAACAAACAGTCCCCAAAAGTACAGACATTCCGCTAGGCCAAGGACAAACTTAGGAGCGCCTGAAAAACCCTTAGGGAAATATCAGCAAGCCCATATAAGTGTCTAGCCTAGGAAGTGAACAACAATTGTAGATAGAAGGCCAGGATAACCTTGAGTCAAACCATGGGGAAGAATCAAGGCATTCTGGAGAGGAAGAAAGAAATGAATCAAAACTCCCCTCAACATCAAGTCCCCCAGGTGATTTACTACATGATATCGAATTGGCCAGATTTTGGCCAATATGAATGATTTCATACAGCCCGAAAGCCTGCTCAATCTGAACAATGGAGCAACCCAATCTGTAGAGAACTCTGGTCACGATAGAATTATATTGGAAAACATAAGTTGTGAAGCAGAAACAAGGGCAGAGGCCACTCAAGAAGAGTTGAACCAACTTGGTGATATGCCTCCAGAAGAACCTAGTCAGGTAGGCCTAAATGCAGAGAATGTAGGCCAAACAAGAGAAATAGAAACAAACCAGGGAGAGGACATAGTTGTTGTAGAACAAAACCAGGATGAGCAATTGAGCTCGTTAGGAGTATAGAGAATTAGCAGAACATTTGTTCCTCCTTAAAAGCAGAGAGACAAAATTAAAAATCTTAGGAAGGAACAATAGAGGCTGCGGAAAATAGTAAAAAGGCTCAAGCTAAAGATAAGAAAATTAGCAACGGGGAACGTTCCAAACAAAACCCCAGAAACAATAAATGTAGTCATTTAAACTGAATTACATGAAACAAAAGCTACAGTCACTCAAACTAAGCCCATACTCACTCAACTTGTTAAGGAACAACATGCGCTTTTTGCAGAAGCGGCTACCCAGGCAGAGGCTTGGGCCTCCCACAACAAAGAAACACATACAATATGCATTCGTTATCATAGCAAGAGTACATAGACAAGTACCCAAGCCAAAGATATCATGATGAGAAATGACCCTAGTATAGTGAATCTTCAAGAAGATTTAGCCCAAGCTCCACTTACCATAGAACGGCTTGAGCTGGAAACTGTCTCCCAGCAAAAATACCAAGAATTATAGAGGCAACTTTGGGACATGAATACATAAGAAAGTGAGACCTTCAATAAATATTGAAAGGAAAAAGAGAGAATTGAGAAAATGAAGCTCAGATTAGAGAAGGTCATGAGTCAAATGGACACTATTTTCTCATTGTACACTGATGTCCTGGCATGCAGATCTCCTGCCAATAATTATGCCTTATTTTTGCTAGAAAGATACTTGCAGCTAAAAATCAAAGTCATTAGGGTTGGAAAGCTGATAGAATTAAAAACAATTGAGGATTTAATAAACTGTTGCAAACAACATGGGGTAAAAGTTCAAAGATTGTTGTGTGAATTTTACCTACAAAATTTTGTATTAGAGGAAGAAATTGAAAAGAACCCCAGTCCTTTTGTGGGGGATGTGCAATTCCAAGATTTTATTTCATTCGTTGTCAATCAACTGAAATGGTTCAAGGCTCATATCACATTCCAGAGGCAAGAAAATGGACTGGACCTTTGGGTCAAAGGTGAACCAAATCACCCGTTACAAATGCTGGCCAATCACAAAAGTTTGATGAAAAGGGAAGGAGTAATCAAGATTTTGGCGCTTTTCAGAAAGAGATTGTCTAGAAGGGAGTAGAATACTTCCTCTCCATTCAGGAAATCTCCTTGGCTGCAGCCAAGTTCAGGTGGACAGTTCCCAATAGCAATGTACAAAATAGGGAGCCAATTAATTATAAAAATTTTAAATTGGTTGCAGATAGCTTTGTCACTTATAGCAATTTCATCAAAAGAGAAGGTCCTTATAGGCTAGGTTGTTGGTTCTGCAGCCCTAATAATTGGTATCCTGCTAAAGGTACTAGGCTATATATGAACTGCCTAAAGGAAAAACAAGGAACATCTTTGAGCTCTTGGCCAAGAATCATGGTTTCAGACAGCTTTACGACATTCCTTCTCCAGCTTATTCTTCGACTTCTCTGCATACGAACTACATGCTTTTCATGAGGACATGGAAAAGGGTAAGCAGGGAAGTATGTTGAGTCATGGAAAATGTATTCATTTACTATTAAACTCATCATCCTCTTCCTTTATTCTTATCCTTTCTATATCTCAATGCGATAATCTATTAAGGAATTACGATAAGAAATGAAGAAATTATCTGCAGTTACGAATTAGCTAATTATTACCTTCCTTTATACAGGAAAAAACAAAAGGGACAAATGTTGTTCCCTATGAAGGAACAACAAAAATCGGCAAGCTAAGGAAGGAATGCGGCAGTTGTAGATATGGCCAAAAGCAAATCAGCAGAGTCAACACAAGAAAGGAAATGATGTCTGAAGATGGAAAACTATTGCAAATCCCTCAGGATCTAGAAATACTGAGGGATCGTGTTTATCATTTATCTTTTTACCCTTTCCTATTATAAAGGGAGACATTTTGTAAGAAGGAAAAGGGGAGGAATTTATGTATTATTGTAATTGTAATTGTAATCACAGACCCTCGTTGTCAATAAGAACACAAGTATATTGTAATGCTCATTCAGTTTGATGATTAATATATAAGTAAATTTGTTGTTCCCTCATGTTTCATGAAGTAACTTAGCAGTGTTTCACTGGAGACTAAGGGCTCAGCCTCTGGTGGATTCAACTGCTTTTATTGTGTCATACATTTCCAATTCTCACAAGTGTGATGGTTTAATAGTATTCTTGCTTTCTGTGATTTTATCTCTGCAATTTTTATTATTTTCCAGTGTTGACAGAATCTCTTTAATTTATATAATTTGCAAGATTGTCATTGATTCAATTTGCTTTCATTCCAGATCAAGTTTCTTAGATAAATATTCCGCTTGATATAATCAACTGTAAAGAGTATTGACTATCGCTATTGAAACTCTCAAATTGATATCTTTCATTGTTTAGATTAATTATTGAAGTTTGGATTTGATTTAGATTAAATTAGTTAAAGAGGGATAGGTTATCACAACTATACTTTCAACTGATCTTGTTGTTACTTCAATGAATGTAAGATTTGATTTTGTTAAAGGATTGAGTTTTCTTTAATTGCAATTGGAATTTACTAGATGCATCCATTTACTCTTATATTTAAAAGATCTATACTGCAATTTAGGAACATTACTCTCTAAGTTAAATAGCAGCCACATACTGTGTACACTCTTGAAATAAGAAGAATTTCCCGGATTGATAATTAATGTGAGGATAGTTAGGAGTTTCAAAGGCACCTTTTATTGACCAACAAAAATCAAGGGTAGTTGTGAGGGCATGATAGCTAAGGAGTGCCAGGGCATGCCAAGGAATGAAAGGGCTTACTAACACATGGAAGACAATGTCAATGGATGCTAAGGAGTGTTAGGGAGTGTTAGGGGAACACAAGGGAGAATTAGGTCAAAATTCTTGTAAATGAACAAATACGAGTGTGTGCTAAGGAGTGTTAGTGAATTCCAGGTGTCCCAAGGATGAATTGTTTTAGGAGAAGTTCAGAATAGGACTTGTAGGAGGCAAGATTATGGTTGTGATAAGGCATGAACAAAGTGATTTTAGAGAAAGGGAGACTTTGGGTTGGGCACAAAATTGTTTTTATAATGAATTGGTTGGGTTCCCAAGTCGCAAAAACAGTAAGGCTATATATGAGGGCATGACAACTAGGGAGTGCCAAGGTGTTCTAGGGAATTTAAGGTTCCCAAGTTGCAGAAAAATGTAATGCTACTTGTGAGGGCATCGCTGCCAAGGTGAGTTAGGGAATGTGTTATAGACATTTTTGGGCACTTCAACCCCAATCATAAATGTCCATAAACTGAGGGCTCCTAAGTCCCTAAAAGTGTTGCTTCACTACCTAAAGGAACATGGTCAACTGATTACATCATCTCCCAGAAGTTCTCCACTGAAAACTGCTCATAAATGGTCAAAACTAGACCATACTGAAAGCTCAATGCAGAGGGTGCGATGCATATCACCTTCCCAATGTACAGGGTGTGATGAATACTAAATTGCTCCTCTGTAGGGTGCAATGGTCGGGAATGGACAAATGGCAGGGACAAAAATGCGAGGTGGAAGATCATGGAATCTTCTAGAAGCTTCCCCTCTGACACTTGCTACTCCATTTTTGACTAGGGATGAGTAAGAGATCATAATTATCCAAGTGGAAGCAGGAACTATCAGAGAGAAGACACTAATCAAGATCCCAAAAGATGACTCACCTCTCTGTAATCATCTATGTATGGATCCCCCATCACAGAGATCCAGGGGGCTGGAATTTTGTATTTTAGAGAGAAGTGCTGTTGGTATTTTGGTGTACATTATCAGTGTTGGGTGATCTACCTTTGCTTGAGGTGAAGAAGGGCTTCTTAGCTTGAGGATGATGCCGGGTTAGAGCACGTTGTAATCTTCTCGCTACTTTTCATCTGAATAATACTATTCTTGTTTCCTTCCATATTCTTGTGCACTTATTTGTATATGCATGTATATGGTTAATGCACATCTGATCCTGCATTATTTATGAATTTAGATCCTTGTTTCTTGCATAGTAGTATGTTGCTGTGATTCCACAGGCCCTTTTGAAGCTGGGCAGACAAAGAAGAAGCGACAAAACTCTATCAAGAAGGAGAGAAAATCGAGCGCAAGACTCAGGTTGGCCCTCTTGGTTCTTCTCTCATCTATTTTCATAAAAGGAAGCAACAGTAGACTTTGATTGTTTGTTTCTAAGATAGCCACCCATCTTAGTGGGAATAACAGCATCTGAGTGGACACTATTCCCGTATAAGAGGGAGACTTGTTTTTGCTTCAGAGGGAGTTGACCTTTGAGTTTGAGATGATGGACTTTCATTGACATTGTTATGCTAGATAGTCGATATGCTAGAAAGCAGTAGTGGTAGAGGGAGTAGCCAAGATTTCCACAACATAAGTTGTTTAAAAAAGAACACCCAGTTAGGGGAACTAGAAAGTAGTTGATTAGCTTATGGTTGAACCAAGGTATGAATCTCAACATGTGGTTAAGTACAAACAAGGTACAATTGGTTATGGCACAACTAATTATGGTTTGAGATATGTCTCAAACAGTGAAGTACAACCGCAAAAATTTAGAGATTATGATTTGGAAAAGATTGTAAAAGACAAAAAAAGTTCATCGGGATATTGCTTTAGTTTGGGCTTTGTTATGATTTCTTGGAAGAGCAGGAAGCGAACATAGATCACACTCAATATTGTAGAGGCCGAGTATATTGCAGCTTGGTTGGAAAGTTGAGAAGCAATATGCCTTTAGAGGCTGCTTGTAAGATTGTTTTGATAAGGTGCATGTGACGACCATGATGATAGGTCAAAGCATAGTGAGATCTAGTCCTAAGACATGGTGCAAAAGGAAGAAATGCAACTTTAGTACTATTCTTGAGTGAAGTAGATTGCAAATAAAGCCTCAGTTCTAGAATGAAGTCTGTATAGGACAATCTTAGATTGGCTGAGCATATCTCTTTCAATAAGAGGGAGTGATTACATTGTAGCATCAAGTACAACCATTATCCTTTGGTCAGGTTGACCAGGATCAAGGAAAATGGTTTAGAGTGTTGATGAGAAGGCATAAAGGACAACCATTCTCCTTATGTCAAGTATGTTGACTAGAATTAGGGAGAATGGTCCAACAGAGAATAGTCATTCTTCCTATGAAAAGTATGTTGACCAAAATTAGGGAGAATGGTCCAACAGAGGATAGTCATTCTTCCTGTGAAAAGTATGTTGAGAAGAATTAGGAAGAATGGTCGTAGAGGCCCAAGACACTTAGTTGAGTTGGTGCCTTCCAAAATCAGGCTCAAAACTTTCTATATAGGTTGAGTGAGCTTATTTAGCATTAGGCCCAAAATTACTCAAGTAGATTGTGGCCTTTGGAGATTCACCATGTGTTAAAGTATTGACCAGAATGACGGTGAACCAAGACTTGTAAGTATACCATGTGTCAGAGAGACCAAAATTATGGTGACTAGTTGATGCTAATGTTGTACCATGTCTCAGGAGTACTAACCAGGATTATAGTAATGATGCACCATGGGTTAAAGGTAACGACCAAAATTATGGTAACTTATCGATGTTGTTGATTTACGATGAATCAAAGTTGTTGACCAGGATTATGGTAATTGAATGATGTTGATGCTGATGATGATAAAAAATTTCTTAGAAAAATTTTATCAACATGAGAACATATGGATAGTCACTATGAATGCTTCCCTAGCTAAGAGGAAAGTTGAATTTTTGTATCTATGGTCGGTTTTCATAATTAATATTTTAGCCCTTGATGTATTTGTAATTATAAATACAAAGCATGTTCTTCATGTTATTATTAAAATAACATTTTTAAGGCATGTTCTTCATGTCCTTTTTAATAAGAGAAAATTTGAATTTTGGCTCCAAACAAGTCAAGTCATCCCTCCTCCTAATCAAGTTTTCCCAGTAAAAAAAAGCACCCGTTCAACCAACCAATCTTCCATATATATGAAGCATTTGACCTCCTTCTCAAGCAAGAAATTCGATTATATTAGGCAAAAGGAAAACGACAAATCTAAGAAAAAATACAAGACAAATATAAGGCTTGCTGAAGGATGAATCTGAAGCTTAAGTACATGACCAAATCTATGAGGTAGCAACTTATCTAAATCTCTATTGAAGGACCGAATCTATGAGTACCAAAATTCTATGAAAGGCAACATGACCGAGCTTCTCTGAGCATATTATGAGGCAGAAATGCAGCTCTAGCAACCTAACTAAACCAAGTTCAATGGGTAGATTTTGAGTTGACTAGGAGGTAGTTGGACTAGGTTTGATCAATTTTTCTTTGTTGGTTAGTTTGACCTTGTGTTTGGCTAGAAGATCTAGGTGTGCCTCTTGTTGAAGTGAATAATTTCTCTAAGGAAAAGATTGCTATTTTTTCCCTGCATGTGGTTTTCCTAGGGTAGATGTTTGTGTTCTTGTTTAGCTGTCTCTTTATGATCTTACTAGCATTTAGTTCCTATTATTGAGATCTTATGTGTAATTGCTTTACAATGAATTTGAGTGAAAGAAAAGATTAAGAGTAAGAAATCGTAAGAAGTAATTATCAGTTAGAAGATCCTATGAAACATCAACAATCATTAACCATTTTTTTAGTGACACCTTGCCTAAGGAAATTTGTATGGAAATCCTAATAAGAAGAATCACAACATTGCTTTAAGAAATCCCACAAAAAGCATACTTCCATATCCTCCGGAAGAAAAAAGGTGAAGTAGACGATTGCACTAACCAAGCTTGCCTTCTTCAAGTTAGGCAATTAGAATTAAATGGAATATATAGTTGGTTCATTCTTCCATAGATGAATCCAACATTTCATGGCTCTCAAAATGAACTTTCTCAAGTATAATAAGACAATCTTTGAAATAAGATGTAATCCCCAAATTTCATGTGTAACAATCAATCATCAAGCCACATGAGTGGTTGGGAGCATGACAAAGTTCATGGCATATAATGGCATCACTTTGCTCCTACCAAATCACGTGCATACAAGTTAGAGGATGTTACCTCTATACCAATTCCCATTCACCTTTGCTCTCACACTGTACTCTCACGACAAGTGAATGATATCTAAGCAGTTTATTTCAAATCTCCCTCTAAGTGCAGCTCATATGTAGTGGATCGAAATCATGACCCTCCCCTCTCACAATCAATCCATATTCAAAGTAGGAGGGTGTACCAATCAATAATTGTGGGTTATAAATTGGGTTCAAGGGGCTTACTGAAGATATGTAAATTGAAACCTCCATTTGGTGACTATTAGTGGTGTATCTTGTAGCCCGAAGAATGTTTTTTCCTGTGAATTTCTCCTGGTATGAGGATTTACAATACTCCTAGAAATTGTTGCGTCTCTGGGTTTGGCTCCCTTTTTATTTGGTTCACTCAAGCGAGAGCAATGGGATTAGCCCTCGTGAGATGTTGTCTTGGCTATTCCATCAACGTGCCTAGTACTCAGAAAACTCCCCTGTGACATAGTCAATTCCCCAGCATACCTCAACATCATGCGAATTGTTCAAAGATGGTAAGTTACAAACCTAATTGCCAAACATGAAATTTCATAAATAAGCATTGCTTATTTCCATAGAAATTGTAGAAGACACTTTGTGATACGATAAGAAGCAGTATGTGGAAAACCCTTGGATTAGGTTTCCAACAACCATGCTACCAAGAATATAAGTTGTGTCATCCTAGACATAATAACTCATTAGAAATAGAAAATAGATAAAATGATTGTACAACTTATGGTTCTTAATATGAAGACGAAAATTACATGTTATTTGCAAGTCACATCCAAGAGGAGAACTTCTCTCTCTGGGAAAAGATCGCTAAGCAGGATGATGAATTGGACACCCTTCAAAGTCAATCGAGGACTCTTGAAGACTAGATCAATCACCTAACTGCATGTATCTCAGAAATGGACGAGGCAACTCGTACCAATGAGGAACAAAGGCCAGAACTCAATAAGTCAACAATAAGATAGTTTTTTCCAATGTTTGTGTCTTATGTTACCTTGTAAATATCGTCTTCTGCAAGGTCAATTTTGTTGTGTATATAGCTATCAAAACAACAAACACGTTAATATAACTTGGGATCTCTTCAGTAATTTGTCAGTAGTATTTAGATCTTTTGAATTGCCAACAAGAGAAAGATATTGTAAACTTCGTCAATAATCGTTGCGTCTAGGGACAAATTTTAATCAAATCCTAATCATTTATGTTATTTATTTATTTTTTATATTTTAATATTTTAAATTAATTATATGCATAAATTTTACAAAATTTTAGATTAGTATAATATTTGAAAATTTTAATAATAGAGCATTTTATGTTAACAAAATAAATGTACATAAAACTTTCATATCTTTCTTTGCATTGATTTTTATTATTGTATCTATTTTGTGTTTTGCATTTTCCGTGGATTTCTCTTTTATAGTAATGTTATTATCATTTGTTTCCATATTTGGGTCATCTTTTATAGTCAGTGACTCATTTTACTTTAATTTACTTTCATTATTGATTTGCAAGCAGAAGTTTAAATACCAAACCCCATCTTCAAGGTCATTTTCATAAAATAAGAGTTAATCACTATATTGTGAACTCAAGTCATTTCAAATTAGTTGAACCATGCTCTAGATAGCTTTCTTTGTTAGACATTGACTCCATCTTCATTTTATAGGATTTTTAAATTCACTAAATGTTCTACTTTTGCGTGACATTTTTTGAAAAACAATAATTGAGGTTCTACACCATCTTTGTTTAGGTTCCAAATTATGGGCAATTACTCCACCAAAATTGCCTTGCATGCATTCAATTTCATGTGTTTTAAAACATATCATTTGAGGAGGAAAACTACAAGAAGGATGTAGTTTTGTTTCACAATTTAATACATTATTTACATAACTAGTCAATTGACTCCCCTATCATGTGATTTGTTACACCCCATCATACTTTTTCAAGAACAACTCGGTAGGCATAAGGTTTCTAGAACTGTCTAAGGAAAATGTGAGAGTGAAAATAAGTATTGACACATTGAAATAACAAGGAATCCAATATCACTAATACTAGATAATTATTCATGTTGAGTTAATCCATGGTATCCTCTCTTAATAAGCATTTCCCCTTTGCATGATACACATTGGAACAAAAGATATAATAATCAATATAATTTTAAGGTCACATGTAAGCCAGAACCAAATTTGGTGTATGAGACCTCCTTGTTCATGGGACAAGGGTTTTGCCTCCATAAGGATTTAACTACTAAAGTATACAGAGATGCACATACTCTAGCCCCCTTTGAATTTGACCCTGTGATTTCTTATGAGGAAACATATGTTCTTAACCATTAGGTATAGCACACTAACTCTTTTATTAAAATATAGACTTTTTTCTTTTTTCAATTTAAATGTAGAGCATGTGGTGTGAAGGTATGCAATTGCATTAAATAGTGTGTCTTGTCTTCACCCCTTAGGAGAATGGGTGGTGGCCATGGTTTGAGCATGAAGGTGTGCATTTGTGTGCACCCAAGTGGTAGGGGAGTGAAGTTGAGCATTTATGTATAAGAGTGGATGGTGGGGGTAAATGTGCCTATTTGAGTGTACACAATTGCAAACCTTTCACACCTTGATGAACATTTAAATTGAGAATAACTATTTTACCAAATCATCCATATTTAGAATTAATGGAAGACTAATATAGAGAGTCTTCCATGGTTCAAAATTGTATCAATTATATCTTTAACAATATGCAAAGGAAATCATTTTGTATCACATTAGAGTGTAATGGTTTTAAAGAGAGGATATAATAAATCAATTCATGTTGAATATTAATATGGCATTAATAACACCGACCTCTTGTTAAAATAACTTCTCAATAGTCCTATTAACTAACTCCTCAATTCTAGGTTTTATTTGGGTGTGCCTAGTCACCTTATTCCTAACAAATATGGTTGAATTAGGGAAAAAAAGAAATGATGGAGATGTTTTAACGTACCTCTAACTACCCACCTTCTTTGGGCATGAAGTTGCGCATTTACGTACCATTTATAACTTATTAAGAGGTTAGGCATCACATCATATTGTAATGTTAAAACCATTTTCATCTCAATTAATAGTTATGTTGTATTTACTTTTTCAAATAAAACATGTCGCATTTTAGGGGGAATTGTGCTTTAGTTGGAAAGTTAATGAGACAAATCACTGATAATATTAATTACATATTTAGTAATTGTTGAGATGTTGTGATTGATGTCAAATCAAGGGCGAACCATGGTCAAAGCCATACAAAGAGAGAGATCAACATGTTAAGATTGGTTCAATCAAAACCATGAAAAGAGGGAGATCAACACATTGCGATTGGTTCTTTGGTAAGCAAGAATGTGTTAGCATACAATACAAGACATAATTTAGTGTAGGGGACGTGTTTCACTCTTAGTCTTTGCCATGTTTTAGATTTGATTTCTTCTCATCTCATCCTTGAATATATGACATAAACTCTATTGAGAAAATGACCATGAATAGATGATCCTCTTTCATGACAATTTGTTGTTACAATTTGATACATCAATAAAGAGTGGATGCAGATCATTAAATAGATCAGATCCTCTATTCGTAATGTTGAACTATGCAAGTAGGTGAAAAAAAGAAGAACCAGATCAATTTGATTGGTAATGAAGAAACCCTATGATGGCATTGTGATACAAAGGGAGGAAAAGGGTTGAGATTTGAGAAACAAAAATTATAATATTGCTGAGTTTGGAGATAACACAAAGTCAAGTCATGATGTTATGAATTCAATTAGACATGAAGCTTCCGTATTTTGAATACTTTTTCCATTTAAAATAGTGTCTACATGCGTCTAAACAAAGCCGACAATGCAATAACAGTTAATGTTGGAGCTTGACTATGCTAATCACCTACACGACTTGTGAGTTACATCCATGAAAATTAACCTATTAAATCTGTAATAAACTCTCAGAAAGATTAGCTTATGCACTAGTCGACTCCAACAATGAAAACATGTCGCCCCTCCCCAACACATGTGACAATTCAGTGTGGTTGAACAAGTATAAATAAACAACTACTCTCCTCCAATCAACCTCCAATTCATCAAAGAAAGAAGAAAAGCAAAGGAAATCACGTACAAGGAAGAACAAAGGTTCATATCTCACGAACCTTGTAGCAAAGTGAAGAATGATTTTTGGGTTCTGATACTTGTGGTTATGGTTTATTCTTGAATATATTTTTGGATCAGACTTCACCTATTATGGAGGACCAAATTCAACCTAAACTTCGACTCAATTCTTGCATATATTTTGGCCTAATACAAACCTGTAATTTGACCTAGATTGTGAGGAAATTTGACCCCTTTGTGGCGAACAAGATTCAAACCTATGGCAAAATTTATGGAATGTGGTATTTTGGTCTCGAAGCTAGAATTATGCCCTCCTGTAGAAAATTTGGGACCTGAGGCAAAGAGGGGTATTAGGCTTGTGTTTTGACCATAACTTTGGAGCCAATTTTTGTGCAGACTCTAGTAGAAATTTTAAAACAAAATTAGAAACCTCTTGATATTGATATGTAACTGACTTCACATTTAAACTAGAAGCCCTCCTTGTAGATGAACTTGAAGCTTCCCTTGAAGCAAAGTTGATGAATCTTTGTAGACTTGGAGAGTTTTTTATAAGCAATTTTTTTAGCAAACTTGAAGGACATTTTTTGAGTAGATCTTGGAGTATCATTCTAGAGCAGATTTTGAAGCCTACCTAGAGCACATTTAGAGTTGACCTTGGATATTTTTGAGCTAGTTTTGTAGCAGTCATTGAAGACCTTTTAAGCAGCTTATGGAGACCCATTGTTGCAGACTTTGAAGTTGATTTGGAGAACCTCTTGAGGTTGATATTGGATACCCTTGAAGTAGACTTTAAGTTGATTTGGATAACTTGTTAAGGCTAATCTTGGAGACAACTGAAGCAAACTTGATGACATCTATTGAAGTAGATCTTGAAGACCCTTTTGGAGCAGCTATTGAAGACAATATTTTTGGAAGTACTTTGGAAAGGTTGGAGCCTAACTTCGATTAAGAGGATTGGAGTCCTCATTCAAGGTTGGAACCTTGAAAGAATTGAATTTTTGTAGTGGTTGGAGCCAAAATTTGAGGATTGGAGTGCTCACTATTTGAACTACATATATATATATATCTAGATATTTTAACAAGATAGGTTAGATGATATATTACCAAAAAAGAATTCGGAGCAAGCTCCTATTACATTCAACTATATTGAGATAGTAGACTAAACAACGAGAAGAGAGCGAAGTCCCTTCTCCTGTGCTTAATTTCCAAACTTCATAGATTCTTTTAACTATTCTAGTATACTGCCGGACGTATTGACCTACTATGAAAGCAAATTTACATAACATAAATTCTCATTGGATTTATGGCTTGTTAACTGAGTATTATTGGGTTGCTTCGATCATGTTGTTGTTGTTGACTGAATATTGTTGACTGAATTCTCTCCTTCACTGCTCATAGTTTTTCTCTTGTAGTATTCCACTGCTTCTTCCAGATGCTTACACTTGGATTTCAGTTCCTTTATCTCTTCTGTTTGCACTGCCATATTTCGCTTTTGAAAGCTATACTCTATTCTCATTTCACTTCTTAGATCTTTGAGAGACTGCTGTAGCCAATGTATCATAACCTTGTTTCCTTTGCATGCTGGGCATGAGTTGTTCCTAGCTGCCTTCTCAATGGGGTTAAACTCCATATGACTGTTGTTTTCTCTTGTTTTGTTGTAGCTGCCTGCGTTCCCTTGATCTTGCGTTGCTCTGTTTTAATTTCCTATGTTCTGAGCTTTTTGTGTGGTTGTGGAAATTACCACTTAGAGTATTGAGTTAATAGAGGGCCTGTGAATTTGGAGGGGAAGGCAATAGGCAACAGATGTTGAACCATTCTGCGTTGGGAGATGAATGGTGATAGGCAAGGGCTGATCAAAGAATAACAAGGAACGGATAAGCCAAGAACTTATAGAAAGAGACAGGTCAAACAGAAACAGAGAGCTGAGAGATAAATAGGCCGCAAGCTGATGTGCATATGCAGGTGGACGAGGCACAGAGGACGGAGAACCTATTAGGCAGAGAACTGAGAGTTGAACGTGCCTTATGGACAGCGTGGAAGCTTACGAGGAGAAGGAAATAGGTAATGCGCAGATAGCAGCTGCTCTTGCTGTCCAGAGAGTGGTTGAGCTGCAAGAGTGATGGGCTGGGAGAATTATGGAGAGCTGAGGGCCAGTCACAGGACTCATGCAAAATAAAGCTTCAATGCAGATCACAAATCACTCACCTATCCGCTCTAGTATAAAACTATGCTGCTTATACGTTGCTGGCTTACCTCCATACATATAGTTGAGATGATCAACCCATGCATTGAACTTGAGAGTTGTCACTAGAGTGCGCTATTCCTCTCTGGCTCGATATTCTCCTGAGCAGTGATTTGCTTGCTCATGAACCTTATGACTTGGGTTGCCTTCTCTGGCAGTGATTATTTGCATATCCTTTTTTCCTTGCTTTTTCCTCTGCCTACCCATGATTTTCTGAGATTTCTTTGGGCTATGTGATTTTTGATTTGCTGTGTTTTTTGTTTTTTATTTTCTCCCTGATTTAACTTGCTTTGTCCCTTTATTTTCCAGAACTTTAATCTTATCATATTCATTTTGATTTTATGGCACAAAGTGGTGGTATTCTTCTTTGTTCTCCCGAACACTTTCTTCATTCTTCTCCACTGCTTGATTTGCATAGTGATCCGCCTGCTGCTTGTGAAGTCTCAGTATATGTTTGAAGGTTACCTTACTAGAGTCTTCTAAATTCCTTCTAATTCTTTTGATGATTCTGCTCATAAACTCGTTGCTTGGACTTTTGGTATGGACCATTGCCTCAATTATGATGGCTGAATCTCCCAAGATTATTGGATTTTGGATTCCTCTTTTTTAAATGATTTTTCTCCCCATGAGCAGGCTATAAGCTTCGACCTTAAGCTTCGACCTTATTATTTGAGATTTGTCCCAGTCCCCATTCATATGTGACAAATTTTTTTCTACTTGGATAAAAAATTATCCCCCGTGCTCCTGCCTTTCTAGGATTATTCTCGGAGGCTCCGTCAAATTTCAAACAATATCTTTTTTGAAGTCTTTTCCAACTTTCAATTTCCTCTTCAGTCATTCTCAGTTTCCAATTTTTTCCTGAGCTTTCTTTTCTCTGTCCTTTTTTACCATTGTTGTTTATTATGGCTTTGTTGAGCCAGTCTCTTTCTTCTTGTTGGAGGGTACTATAATATGTTGGAGCAGTTCCTTTTTCATTGAGGATTTCTGAAGTTAGCCCCCATGTTTTTGATAATGTTTTTCCAATTCCAGGATTTTGGTTTTTAAAGATGCACTTATTCCAAGTCAGCCAAATTTGCCAGCATAGGACTGTTGGGATGCATTTCCAGATTCTTATAATTGTGACTTTCTTCTTTGTTGCATATGGGTAGGCTTTCTCTAGAGTTTTGAGGAATTCCGACAATGGTTTACCATAGTCTATATTCACTTCCAGCGGGCTCAAGAGCTACTCCCAACATTCTCTTGAGAATTTACAGTCCTGAAATAAGTGTTGAATGTTTTCTTCTGCTTGCTGGCATAATGGGCATCTTGATGGCCCTTGGAGTCCTCTTTTTTTAAGATTTTCACTAGTCAGGATCTTTCCGTTTAATAGAGTCCAAATGAATCTTTTTTATGTTAGGAAAACTTTCAGATTTCCATGCTATTTTCCATGGTTCCGAGTCTTGCTGATTGGTTTGATCTTGGAGAATTTTATATCCAGTTTTGACTGTATATTGCCCATTACTTGGGTCCCATTGGTAATTATCTTCCTCATCATGATGAATTGGTGTTGCCCACTTTAAATGTTGCTTGATATTGTTCCATTGTCCTTCTAGGTTTGCTGGTATTGCTGGCCTTTTCCATTCCTGCCATTCCTTCTAGTTCCACAGGGAGATTGAATGTAAAGTATTAAAGCCTTTCCCTCTCATCCACTCTTGAATGCCATCCATTTCCGGGTGATCCTGTAATGGGTCTTTTCCCATGATTCTGTCCTCCCATATCGATATTTTTCGTCCATTCCCTGGAGTTTTGGAAATGTGACTGCTCATTATTGGAATGACTCTTTTAACTAGCTTCCATACTTGGGTGCTTTGTCTTATTGGAATGTTTCCATTCAACAATTTCTCCTTAGAACCATTCAGATATTTATTTATGAGGGCTTTTTTCCACCAGCTCTCTTTACCTGTTATGGGTCTCCAAACTATTTTCATTCCCAGCGCTACATTCATGAGCCCAGGTAACTGAATGGACAGGCCTCCTTGTTCATATGGTAGCACTACTTGTTCCCACCTCATCAAGCTGAAATTTTTGTTTCCCTGCTTCCCACCCTGCCATAGAAAACTTCTTAGAATTAATTCCATTTGTTTGTGGGCACTTGCTGGTGCCATGATTAGATCATATTGATATATTGGTAATGCAACAAGGAGAGCCTTAATTAATATCACCCTTCCAGCCATATTTAACGACATCATTCCCCAATTCTTTATCCTGTCTTGCATTTTTCCAATTTGTTTTGTCCATATTTCTACCTTCATGCTCTCTTTTAATATTGGTAATCCAAGATAGAGGAAGTGATTCCAGTTTTCCTGTGCTGGGATTTCCATTATTTGTGAAATTATTTGCAAGGTTCTAGGTGGAATGTTCTACCCATAGATCCTGCATTTTGTATTATTCAATAGCCCACCTGACACCTGTAGAAATGCATCCATTACTTTTTTTGAATCTTCTTGCTATTATTGTTGATGATCCTCCCAACAACAATGTATCATCTGCAAATAGGGAATGATTTATGGTTTTTATTGCTTTTGCTATTCTCAGTCCTGTGATAGTTCTTTCTTTCCTCTGAGTTTCCAATGCTCTACTAAGAGTTTCTGCCATTATTATGTAGAGAAATGGGGATAGAGGGTAGCCTTGCCTGAGGCCTCTTGTGCTTTGAAAAAATTCACTGGGTTTTCCATTGATGAGGGGGGCGATCCAGGGAGTGGAGATGCATTCTTGTATCACTTCTATATTTCTTTTGAGAAGCCCAGTTTCTGGAGTACAGCCATTAGATATGGGTGGCTGACTCTATCGAAAGCATTTGCCATATCTAATTTGATTATCATACCTTTTTTTTTCTTTAAGATACTAGAGTGGACAACTTCCTGAACTATTATGACATTGTCAATGATTTGTCTGTTTGGGACAAACCCTCCTTGATTTTTTGAGATAATTGAGTGCAACACTTTCTTTATTCTATTTGCCACTATTTTTGTTATTATCTTGTAGGAGGAATTGCACAAATAAATGGGCCGGAACCTATTGAAGGTGGAGGGGTTTGCTTCCTTTGGGACTAAAGCAAGATAGGAAGATCTTGTGTGGCTTCCCATTTTTTTTTTAAACATTCTTTGCCATTCTTAAGAAATCCTTTCTGATTGTATGCCAATGATTTCTGTAGAAAGCTATTGTGAATCCGTCTGGCCCGGACACTTTATCCGGATGCAGACTCCAAATGGCCTCCACAATTTCTTCTTCTGTGAGATCCTTGCTCATATCTTTGTTTTGTTATTTTTTGATTTTCCTTTTTGTATGCTACAAAATTTCTTCATATTCAGTCGTTTCCTCTGTTACTGACAATAAGTTTTTGAAGTGCTTGTAGGCTGCTTTTTTTATTTCTTCCGCTCATTTGATTTCTTGATTTTCCACTTGTATTTTTTCTACCTGGTTTCTAGCTCTTCTAATTTTCATATTGTTGTGGAAAAAAGACGTATTCTTGTCCCCTGCCTTGAGCCAGAGGCTTCTGGATTTCAGTCTGGCCTCTTCCTCTTCTTTCTTGTTTTCCCTGTATATCTCCCAGAATATTTCTTTCTCTTTTAAGTGGTCTTGCTTGCTTTCTTCTTTACATTCTTTTTCAGCCTACATGCTGTCCATTTTCTGTTGTAGCTCCCTTTTTTTTTTAAGTCTTGCCCATTCATGTAGCTTGGTTCTTACATTTTTTAATTTGTCTCCCATATGTACTGTGATGAGCCTGATATTCTTGGTGCCCATGCTGATTTAACTAATTCGTTGATTTCTGTGCTGCTGTCCCAGATTGAGCTATACCTGAATGAGAGTGGGCCTTGGTTTTCCATGTTGTCCAATGCTATTACAACCGGTTTATGATCAAAAGCTGTGGTGTGAATGATTTTGGATTTGATAGAGCTGTACATTGTTGCTATGTTTTCTTGGATCAGAATTCTATCCAGTCTTTCTTTTATGTTACTTTTACCCACTCTCTTGTTATTCTAGGTATATTTTCCATTATTTGGAGGAATATCCAGAAGGCTGTGTTGTTCCATTATTTCTTCTAAAGAATTCCTAGATGGACTCGCTTAATAGTTTCCTCCAAACTTTTCCTTTATGCTTCTAACCAGATTTAAGTCTCCTCCTAGAATTGTTTTTCCAGCTTGTGTTTCTTGTAATACTTCCTTAATTGTTGCCCAGCACTATTCTTTCTCCTTATAGCGATTGGGGGCATATATATTTATCACCCTGTATTTCTCTTCTGTGTTGATCCTACTTAGATCCGTTAAAATCCAGTGCTGCCCTGTTTTTCCCCCATTAATTCCCATATTCATTTTTTCCAGATTGTGCATATACCTCCTGATGCTCGTGTTGCCTGAGTTGCTTCCCCTTCATATTGCCTAATTTTTTTTTTAAGATTTTCTGATTCTTGGTTGTTTACTTTTGTCTCCTAGATCATAAGGATATCCGAGTTTTCTTTTGTCAAAATGTCTCTTATTGCATTTTCCTTAAAAGGTGTCCCCATTCCTCTGCAATTCCAGGAGACTATTATCATTATTTACTTGTTGGGTGGTGCATGTTTCCTTTCCCCTTATGTTGGCTTTTCTCCATATTTCCTGTACTTTTCCCTAGGTAAGTATCCATAGGTTGTTGTGTTCCTAGGGCCATTTATTTTATTGCTGCTTCATCCCTTATTTCTTTATTTGTCTTTCTTCCAACCTTTCTTTGATTTTCTGCATTTGGAAATGCTTCTTTTGCTTGTTTTCTGGTTAATATCTCGTCGATTGAGGGAGGAGGAGAGAGGTGAGTTGAACCTCTAGGGGAGAGAGGGGACTGTGGGGGGTTAGGAGAGTGAGGGGATCTAGATCTAGATCTAGATTTGGGTCCAAGGGACGGGGCGCCTGAAGGGAGCAGTGGATCAAAGGGGTCGTGGCTAGCTAAGTTTACTTTTGGCGAGAGGGGGTGAGCTTCAGCAGATGATGTGGGCTGAGAGGAGGGTTGGACTGGTTGTTTGTTGGCTATCTTCTTTTGTTTGACCTGTTCCCATTTATTTTCTAGATCCTCGATCTTTTCAATTACATTTTTCTTATTTTTTGTACATCTATTTGCAAAATTACTGTATTCATGACATACCTTGCATTTGAAGGGAATTTGCTCATAGTCCAACTATTGTATGTGCGTCCACTGATCCACTTTTATTTTGATAGATTTTGGGAGACCTTTCCCTAGATCCACTTCCACGCAGATTCGGGTGCATGCATGCATGTTTTCTTTAGGCTCGCATTTGTCTATGTATTTCCTGACCGCATTTCCTATGGCTTTAACTGAATCATCTCCCCAGTAGTGGAGGGGAAGATGCGCCAATCTTACCCATACTGGTACAACATTTGGGACATCCATTTTTGGATCAAAATCTGGTGTCCATTTGTTCAGATACAATCCCCTTGTATCCATAAAATACGGACCATTCTTGAATATCATATCACAGTCTTCTTTGGTTTCGAAATGGAAGGTGTAGTAACCTCTACCACAAAACCTGATTAAGATCTTCCCATTTATTGATGCAACCCAGTTTATTTCTACCCACTTTTGCACAGTCTTGTGTGATGGCCACAACCCAGTAAACTGCCCTACTAATTCTCTTTCTGCCAGAGAGAGTGCTGCCTTTCTTAGGAGTGCTGGGGGAAGAGATATTTCTAGTATTTCTTCCATTCTTTTAACAAACTTTGAAACTGATGGTCGGTGCTTTGACGGACCCATTGCAGAGATAAGGGAGGCAAAAGTTTTTTCTGTTACTTATGTTTCTTGCTGGTGAGCTGTGTGGTGATGATCTTCATCTTCTGTTGGATCCATGATGCTCAAGCCTCAACAGCAGAAGGCCGCTAAGCGCCGATACGATCTAGAGCAGTAGCTGTCTGCCGAATGCGCTGCGGTCTTGCCTTCCTATGCCTATCGATCTCTCCTCAGCAGTAAGGGCCACTGAGGTGCAGCAAGTGCTGCTTCGCGCTGGGAGCAGTAGCAACAGCTAGGGCTACGCGTGAGCCTCCTCAGCTGCTCTCTGTGCCATCACTATTCGCTTCTCAATAAGCTCCACTATTTGAACTTTATTAATATAAAATAATTTTGTTCTATTTTTGGTATACCTTGTGTTTTCTAGTGTAAAAGAATCTAACTAGATTAATATAACAATTGAAAGAAATATTGATTCACATACCCCCACCCCTTTTAGTATTTCCAATAATTGGTATCAGAGCTAGTTCGTTTAGCCTTAGCCTAACAGTTGGAAGGAAGAATCCATAGAACAAATGGTAAGGTCAAGAAGGAAATCCTCCAAACCCTTTGAAGATATCTCCTCCTTAGTCATGCAATCATAAGCCAATCATGTTGGCAAAGCTCCCTTGTTTGATGAAACAAACTATGCATTATGGAATTCAAGAATGTTGCTCTTTTCTATGGCTCTTGGCTATGAAGTATGGGAATTATTTTTTACTGGAAACACAACTATAAAGGAGTTAAAATAATACAATATAAAAGTGATGGAAGCAATCTTGAGTAGTCTATCATATTATATAAAAAGCAAGGTGGGTCAATTTTCTTCAACTAAAAGACTTTGAAAAAAACTACAAAATCTCTATGGAGAATTTGGCTTTGTGCTTGCTGAACCAGAACTAGAGTATGTGGAATAAGAGTTGAAGGATGATAATGAATTAAAGGAAATAGATGAAGGCACCGAAAACATGAGAGACAATGAAGATGAAAAAGACATTGAAGTAAAGGTTGAAGTAAACATTGAAGCATAACTAATGACTTCTCTAAAAGAAATAAGTAGATTTACAAAAGAAAATAGAAACGTTGAAAAGAAGAATCAAGACTTTGACCATAAAAAGGAAGAAGTTATTCTCTTAAGTGTCCCAGTAGAAGAAATGTCTAAGGAATTTAGTAAGCTCGACGAAAAATTGCATCAACAAGAAAGGAGACATGCCAGAAGAAGTCATCTCACTAACATCCCAACTAGAAGAATCAAAGAAAATGGAAGAAGTAGTAAAGATGCAATTGATGAACAAAAATGAAGATTATGAAAAACTCAAAGAATAAATTGTCTCATTAAAAGATGAAGTTGAAAAGTTATGCAAAAGTATAAATAGTTCTCAATCATTGGATTACATTCTCAGCCATTAGAGATCACCATTTGATAAAAGGGGACTTGGTTATATAGGTGAATCTCTAAAGACTAAATTAAAAGAAAAACCTGAAAGCGATGTTATCATTCTCCAAAGGCCAAATCATAATGAAAGCTAGAAAAATGTTGCAAGTGTTCCCATTCCTAGAAGTCATGCTAATGAGCTTAAGGAATATTCTTTCTATGCAAGTAACAATGAGACTCAACTAAGGATTGAATCTCCTCCAAGGCAAAGCAATTTCAAAAAATCCATCAAGGAAAGTATTCTCATCTAGGTATCAAACCTTGTTCTTTGTTTATTGTTATTCTTGCACTAGTTTCGGTCATAAAGCTAGAGATTGTGGAGCATATTGCAAGAATGATTAGAAAGGCTATCATCAAAACCCTATAAGGAAGCTTAAAAGCAGACAAGAAAAAATCTCCAATGGTTATCACACTTCAACTACTCTGATATTCAAGTTCAATGTAGAATGCTATTAATGTTACAATTTTGGACATATAGCACGAGATTACAAAAGTGGCATGAAATGGGCTCCTAACCAAGTTAAGGAACACAATATATCTGGGAAACCTACAAAATTCTGGAGATAAAAACATTTTGAACCAAAAATTGAACTTGCCTTGAATGGACCAAACATTAGTTCAAGTTGCTGACTTGTTATGTACCTAAGGAAAAATCTAGGGTTTCTTGATATTTATAAATTGAGATTATGCCTAAGTTTGAAAGAAAAATATGCTAAAAACAAAAAGAGGAGATGAGAAGACATGTTGAAGCACGAAAGCACTTCAATGAGATGTTTGACAATTAAATTGATGTAACTGTGGAAGCACGTACAATTCTAAATAGATGCATTTGTCAAACAAGGTTTGTTTGGTGAAGCCTTGGTTTCTAAACCTTTTGCAACACATCATTCTTTTGATAATTCTATTGCTATTGCCAATGTTATGGGTCTCCAAATTCTATTGCCTTTAGGTTTTGTGATCGGACAGTACATATGGATATCAAAGGAACATCTACTTGCTAAAAGCTAGAAGCTATATTGAAACTATGTACTACAACCTTTTGTAACTCTAGTGGAATCACATGGGCTATCTTGATCTCAATTTTATTTGAATCGGGTTCTATGTTTGGTCTTGACCACTGCATAGATATAGACATTGGTGAATATTGTTTTAGCTAAGCATCTGTTCAGAATATATTACTCAAAATAGGTCTTGATATCAATGCAATGTACATGCATCTTAAAGTACTCAATTTTGTTGAAAATTTTAGAGCATGTGAGCAGAGAAATTTTATGGGTGTACTAAAAGCATAATAAAGATCATTTAAAAGGGAAAAGGGGGAGAGAGGTTCAATTTTCTTTAAATTCTACCTTTCCAATTCAAAGAAGTCCTCGCTGCTTTTGATTTGTCTTTGAGAACTTGTGCTGCACAAATAAGGACATCAAACTTTGTGTTCAAGGAAGTTTATTAGGGGATAATATGGAAGTACAAACATGTGGGAAGCCTATTGATTCTTTGCTTTAAAAGGTTCTCTGCATAAATATTCGATTACTTCAAGGAACTATACAGACTAAAGAACTACCATGAAGTTATTCATGAGATCTATAATCAATTTTATCATGTATAATCGTGGATGAGAAGGAATTGTAGGGGTCCTTCTACAACAATTTGTCTTCTCTACAAGTTTTTTTTACCATGAAATTGACAATGAAGCAAATGCATGGGCTTCTCAAAATATGAGGATTCTCCATACCTAAGATGTATTGGTTTGATGTACCTGCGTTATGATGTAGATCCTAAGACATTATAGGGTTTTTTGAGCCTTATGTTAAGGACGAGGATAAGTTTTCCAAGATGTTGCAACAACAATGGAAGATTGATACAACAGATCTAGTATGCCCTTGACCTTGTGAAGGTCGAAGGAAGGTGCATTTTTTGAAACATCAGTGATTGTGGGCAGAGAGCACAACAATGAAAGAGGCATAGTACAACAATGTATAACCTTATGTGCACACAGAGGTTCCAAACCTCAGCACAACAATTACCTCTGGATGTGTACCTAAAGGATGAGTTGGATGCATGGCAGGTTTCCAAGTTGACTTTGTTATTCTACTCAAGAGGCTTATTGAGCATACCATTAAATGTCTTCCATAGTCCTTTGTTCCAAGGGGTACTATTCCTGCCCGAATGTGTCATGAAGGAAATTTGATGGACAATGATTGTGACAAAGCTAGCATCAAGGAAAGGGACTTGTTAAGGTTAATTATAATAAATAATTCCAGTAGAAATAATAAGCCAAGCCTTCATGAGTTCTCTAGATCAAGGATCTCTAACTAGGAACAAAATAATTATGGATTAGGAAATTTATAATTTGGAATTCAGAGATGGAAGATATTCCTTGACAAATGCTTGTAAATACATCCATTAGGGGGGGCAATTCTTAGTGGAAAAATAGGGGGAGGAGCTAAGAGGTCATATGAAGAAGACATAGATAGGAGGAGCACCTTGTTTTCCATTGATGTCAAAGGGGGAAAGAATACCAAAAATGGGAGAAATGGCAAGAGTATTGCCATCAATGACAAAGGAGGAGAATTTTGAGATGTTGTTATTGATGTCAAAGCAAGGGCCAACCATGGTCAAAGTCTTTCAAAGAGAGATATCAACACATTAAGATTGGTTTGATCAAAGCATCACAAAGAGAAAGATTAACACATTAGGATTGGTTCTTTATTAGGAAAGAATGTGTTAGTGTACAATATAAGAGGGAGCACCGCATTTGCCATTGATGTCCAAGGGGGAGAGAATATCAAAAGGGGGAGAAATGGTGGGTGTATTTCCATCAATGACAAAGGGAGATATTTTTGAGATGTTTCCATTGATGTTAAAGCAACGACCAACCATGGCCAAAGCCTTGCAAAGAGAGAGATCAACACGTTACGATTGGTTCTTTGGTAAGTAAGAATGTGTTAGTGCACAATACAAGACATTGTTTGGTGTAGGGGATGGGTTTCAACTCTCAGTCTTGGCCATGTTCTAGATTTGATTTCCTCTCATTTCATCCCTGAATATATGACAAAAACTCTATTCAAAAAAATTACCATGGATATATGATCCCCCGTCATGACAATTTGTTGTTATAGATTAACACATCAAAAAAGAGTGGAAATGGATCACTAAATAGATCAAATGCTCTGTTGGTAATGTCAAAATGTGCAAATAGGTGGAAAAAAGAAGAATCAAATCGACCTGTTTGGGAATGAAGAAACCCTACGATGACATTGTGATATAGAGAGAGGAAAAGGGTTGAGTTTTGAGAAACAAAAATTATAATATTGTTGAAATTGGAGATAACACCTAGTCAAGTCATGATGTTGTGAATTCAATTAGACATGAAGCTTCCATATTTTGAATACTTTTTCCATTTCAAATATAGTGTCTACATGCATATGAAGAAAGAAAGCAATGCAATAATGGTTAATGTTGGAGCTTGAATATGCTAATCACCTACACAATCTGTGAGTTACATCCACAAAATTTAACCTATTAAATATGTAATTAAACTCTTGGGAAGATTGGATTATGATCCAGAATCTATGAGTTACTAGCATTAACCAAGATCTTTTCTTCTATGATGTATTAAGAATTGCATGAAAGAGCATGTAAAAACCATGTATGAAAACACATAAAAAAAAGAGGCAACATAAAGGAGATCATAAGACAATGTTCACAAAGTTTTATAATGGAGTTCGTCTAGTCTGGACTATGTCTCTGGGCCCTAGGTCAATAGTGAGGAGGTAGGTTCATTAGTCTCAGAAAAATAATATGAGTACATGGCAAAATCTATGTCAACACAAGGATGGAAATCTCATCTCAAGTGACAATGTCTCTCCTACAAAGAGATGTTTTCCTACAAAGAACTCTCACTCACAAGGATGTTCTCCTTTGATAAGACAAAGAAATGACTTCTCACAAAAGTGGCATAAAATGGACACTCCCACATAAGTGGCAACAAGTCATATTGAATCTGCTCGTCATATTCAAATCATACTCATCATCATCATAATCATCTCATAATTATGAGACTAATCGATGTAAACATGACTACTTTACGATGACGTGTCAACATTCCCCTTTCCAAACGTTGCACCTTCTCAGTTTTCATGCAAAGGTTTAAATGATGAATTCCCTGAAAAAATTTAGGTCTTGTTACCCTGCTACAACATGCAAAGATCACTAGAATTTGCAACATACATGCATCCTTTTCGCCAAAAGAAAAACAAGTACATGGCCAAAATGCATCATTATACCTCCTCTTCTGAAGATGACCTAAAAATGGACTGCACGAATGCAAAATCATACTGCACCATCATGATCCTTTCGAAATTTTGAGCAATCTTAGTATAAAGTTGACCCCATTTCGACACCTGCAAATCTAAGCCCTTAGGGAATCTTTTATATTCCTCGCAGCATCAAAGAATATTCTCTGCATCAGGGTTCTACCCTAGAATTAGGTGTGTCAGAGTTCTGCCTATTCATGGTTATGCCTGACTCGTCATGGTTTTTCTACGTTATGATTCGGCGTGGTTCCTCTCGCGGTTTCCTCTCTATTCCAACGTAATAAGAAAATGGGTTTTTATAAACCCATCGACGAAATTACCAATGTGATTTGTTTGGCAGTTTGGCAATTGGATTTAAACATAGAAATTGTTTTTGGGGCAATCAGGGTTCAAGACCACTCCCCTTTTTGGTGTCCATCGCGAGTCAATCGCGGGGTTGGCGGGGGTGTATATATATATTATATATATATATATATATATAATATATATATATATATATAATATATAATATATATATATATAATATATATATATATAATATAATATATATACAATAAAACAAAATCATCCACCAGATTCCGTTAGGGGTCACACCAGAATTAACCATGTGACAATTTGGCTATTTCTATTTGTCGTTAAAGCCTAATATGTCATGTGGTTTGTTGCTACCAAATTTAGTGGAACGCTGCCAATTTTGGCAGTGTTACCAAAATTAACTACAACTAAACTGCTCCGCCAAATTTAGTTGAGGTCCACGAGATTTTTCCTACCACAGTTGAATTTAGGAGGACTACTAAAGTTAGCTATGCTCCAAATTTAGCTGGCTCTCTACTTAATTAAGCCAGTGGGCCAAGTTTGACCAAAACTTTGATTGACCATAACTTGTGCATAAAAAGTTAGATTGAGGTGTCTTCCATGTTGTTGGAATCAATACAATAAGCTCTTTGATCTGGTCCTGGTTTTGATGAGATATGAAGACTTCGATTTTTGAGCGTCTCCAAAGCCACCTAGATCAACTTATGCACAATTGGTTCCAATAATGAAAAGATGTCGGCCCTCCCCAATAGACGTGATAGTTCAATGTGGTTGAACAAATATAAATTAAAAACTACTCTCCTCCATTCGACCTTCAATTCGTTTAAGAAAGAAAAAAGTAGAGGAGCTCAGGTTTGAGGAAGGAAAAAGGTTCATATCTCATGAACCTTATGGCAAAGTGAAGAAGGATTTTTGGGTTATAATTTCTATGGTTATGATTTATTCTTAAAGATATTTTTGGAGTAGACCTTGTGTAATAGCCTTGGTAAAAAATCCATGTAATAAAGTTAATAAATGCAAAATAAGACCAAGGTCACGAGACACATATTCCAAGCTAAATTTTAGGGAAAAACATAGCGATGGGGATCACTTCTGATTAATAAATGGCTATGGAAATCGACAAAGGAAAAGAGGCATTAATTAACATTTTATTTATGAAATAGAAGAAAATAGGAGAAAAGGAAGGTGAAAGGTTACAAAATTGAATGCAAGGAAAGTTGGAGGAAAAATAGAGGAAAATGAAGAAAATAGAGGCCTCAATGATAAAAAGGATTTTGAGGATTAGTTCACAACTTTTTGTTAATTTTAGCTTGGAAATCTCTTTCCATTCTCTCTCTCTCATACTCTTGCACACTCAGAGTTTCTTGGAGCATTGTGGCGTACTTTGGATTTGGAGAAAGAAGGCAAAGGAAAATCAGGAAAGCACAGGGGGACAATGAGATTAGCGACTACAATTGGATTGCTTTGTAGGTATCGATTTGCATGTATGATTTATTTTCTAGATTTGGCATGCATGATATATGCATGTGGCTATTTGGATATGATTTGTCATTGGCATAGAGAATTGCCTGGATTGATAATGGTTTTTTCCAGCCTTGCCATTTCATAGATAACGATGGTGTTGTGGGATTTTTTCCATTGATTTATTTTTCCGATTGGTGCTTGTAATTCCTTATGGCTTTGGGTTGGAATAAACACTTTGGAGCCCTGGAATAGCTTGGGTTGAGTTATTACTCCCGGAGCCTTGGTTGGACAAACACTTTGGAGCCCTTGGTTGGTTGAGTTACTAGGCCTGAAGCCTTGGTTGGACAAATGCTCTAGAGCCTTGGAAGGTTGTGGGTTGAGTCATTAGTTCCCGGAGCCTTGGAAAACTTGGGTAAAGACCAATCTAGTTGGTGTTAGTGATATCTGATCATGAGGTGGAATCATCGGTTGAGGGTTGAGGTGGTTTGGCCTCTAGAAGCCTTGGTTTGGTTTTGGTTGGTTTATTCCATGAGATCCCGCATTCACACTTGGAATATGGCATGGGGGTGATTGGATGAAAGAGATATTTGGTTCAAACCAATCGATGGTTAGGTGGTACATTAATAAGAGCTCTTTTCCTCTTCTATTTCATGAGTATTTGTACTTGTCATTATGTGGTTTTGATGGTTGTTCGATCATATGTGTTCATTTGCTGGTTATATGTTGATTATGAGATGTATATGGGCTATGGATCTTGATGTGTTTTGATTTTTAAATGAATGGTTATTGAATGCATGACGTAATAGATGTTATTGCAACTATTGTGAGGGGTCATCTACCTTCTTGATGATTTTCAGATAAGTATGAGACCCCTATGTTCAGATATGCATTTATGACCTATAGATTGCATGTTCACAATGTGTTTGATGAAATTTCTGTCATGGTTAGTCATAGTTGGGTCAAGTTCTTGACTATGTTTTTCATTAATGGATTTTTCCTTGTGTCATTCATCATTCTGGAAAGTTCTATCAAGTTCTGGGCAGATGTTTGGATACTAGCCTTGAAAAAGTTGCTCAAATTCCAAGGTTGCATGCTCAAAACTGGGAAATCTGGACTACAGTAGCTGGGAAGCAGAGTTATCCATCTGACTAGAGGGTGACAACCACTGGCTTGCCTTGTTGTGCAAGCGATTAAGAGTCCAGATCACTAAAAAGGCAAGTTAGCTCATGGCTTGGGCACCTGTAGTAGTTGTTTAGCTCTTGTGGGTCTTGTAGCTCCTGAGGAAGGCCAGTAAGGTTTCATCTTGTCAACTCCATTTCCTTAATGTGATCTAGGAGGTTGAGTCATGGTTTACTATCTCCTCTCATGTTTACCCTGACAGGCTAGTGAAACTAGGTAAATGTGGGAGGGGTGGTTACAGAATGGTATCATAGCTCCCAAGTTTAACATTTGGATTGGATGGGTGAAATGTATTTGTCATGCGTGCATGTAAGTCATATATGTGCTTATTATGTATGCATGGTGATGGTCATTGTTGTAGTTGTGTCGTCATGTATAAATTGATGATGTTGACGTTGAGATGATTGATATGAATTGTCATTATGTATACCCCTATGTTGTGCTAATCTAGATTGATCTTACAGACGAGATAGCCTCCCCTAAGTTTCACTAAGGTACGTTTTATTGTGGTTATATTTGGTTTATCTGACATAGTATGTTTGCAGGAAGAAGATCAAAGATGATAAGAAAAACGGTGGACTACAGTTCATGTGATTATCCCTGCATATCAGAAGAGTTGAATGGTGATGAGTACTCCCCTCACATAGCAAATACATTGAGAAGTTTGAAAGCAAAGATCAGGAGTTGTAAGGCGGATAATGGTAGGATCATTCAGTCACATGAAAAAATTTATAGTGCACAAGAGAAGGAAGCAAAGGTCAATGCAGTGATTCCTCAGAGTTTATCAAATTTACAGAGATATTGACCACTCAAGATCTGTCATGGATAGGAGGAAATGACAAATGCCACATATGGAAACAGGCCTTGCTCAGGACACAGGTTGGATAGAGAGGATACAGTCATAGATGGAAGATTTCTAAATACACCTGATCAGAGGGGTAGTCATCATGGGTTTTATGCTAGTTCTAGTTTAGAGAGACAACATTGTCATCACCATCACCATCCATATAGGAGGAGTGAGAAGCGATATTTTCCAGAAGATTTCACGAAAGAAAAGCCACCTATAGTTGACAGAGAAATGAAGAATCACAAGATGTAGAAGCTTGGTTGCTTGGGATGAATAAATTTTTCAAATTGTATGACTATTCAGGAAACATGAAAAGCCAAGATAGCTACCTTCAGTCTTAAAGGTAAAGCATACATTTGGTGGGAAGATGTGAAGAATGTCAGAGGCATTCAAGAAGAGGAGTTGACTTGGAGTGAGTTCGAGAGAATTTTTAGGAAGAAGTATCTATTTGAAAGGTACTATGATGACATGGCAAAGGAATTCTATGAGTTGAAGATGGGATCTATGACCAATGAAGAGTATACTAGCAGATTATTGAAGTTGTTGAGTGTTAAATTTTAACATGTTCTTTGAATAAGATAGTTACACAAATATCTATATTAGCCCCTTTAAATTTCCATTCTATTTCCATTAATAATCACAAAACTCATTATTACATAACCCGTAACTAAAGAAAGAACATAAATGATAGAAGCAGAAGACAAGCTAAGGTAAGAGAACACAAGTATATGGCTCAAGCCAGGGAAAAATCCCAAGATGGGCAAAACCCTTTATCAATTCTTCTTATTATAGATATCAAATGTTTAGTAGCGAGAGAGAGTATAATAAAATTGACTTGCTAATTAAAGGTATAACAACATTTCCTTTAGATAATAAGATGGTCTAGTTAATCTGTAATTTTGGCATTCTTATCATGCTCCAAAGGCTGGTGACTTCTTCTCTGTAGTTCTTAATAATGGTTAGGGAAAAACACTGTCTACTTACAACACCTTATTCACACCCAACAAACCTTTGATTTGACTGTGACCTCCCTTCATATTATCCCTCCATCAACACACTAACCTTTAATCTTCTTCTAGGCCTGAAAAATTAACCATACAACCCACTGTTCAAGCATGACAGACAATGATCTCCCTTTTGTAGCTTCTCGGTCTCCTGAACTAGGGATTAAGGCTTGCGGCATGGATGTAGGTGGCCCAATCAAGTGTGGCCTACTTCTAGGATATATTTTCCACGAGGATCATGCCCAAAACATTATGGATCAACCTTCATACAAACTGAAAGCCTCTGCTTCAAGTTCAAATCTGTAATGGAGGATAAATAAGCCCCAGATCAATTCACAAATAAGCCCAGACTCTCTCCAGACAACCTTGGCCTCCTGCTTGTGGAATTCAGCCCATCTAGGAGTCTAAGATGATGCCAACCTTGCCCTTACCACCTTCGCTAGAGACCTCCTTCTTCTATAACTATTTTAGAGGTAATAATATTTATATGATGATGCAAATATGGTTGGAGGAACTTATATTTATATGATTTGGAGAGGGTTTCCTCTTGAATAATATACCCCAAGCCGACCATGAAAATTTTCACATGTGGGATTAAATTCAAAAACATATTTTTCCTTGTCCAATTTTGATGATCTTTAGGTCGATTTTGGTCCTCTCGAAAAGAGAAATTTAATGCAATAATCATCTCCAACATATGAGTTGTCTAATGGTGGAATTTGGCCCTAGTTTCCAAATTTAACACTCCATTTCAATTAGGGATAATTCCACCTGGCAATCTATCATGTCATCTAGTCATCATGAACTATCATCTCGTCACGTGTTGAGTGTCCATATCCAGTTTTCCCAAGTCATTGGCCAGATGAGAGGTACTTCCCATGTGTCCCAGACTATATGGGTAGGATGATGCAAAAACACCAACAGGGAAAGAGTATATCACGTCTTGCTCACAACCATACGTAGGGAAAGGAGAAACCACATCCTATAAACACATGTCACAAATATACGTAGGGAAAGGATAAACCACATCTTATGCGCATGCAAACCACCAAGAGTAGGGAAAAGATGAACCACATCCTACATGCATGCTAACCATCAATTGCAGGGAGGATCCTACAAATGGGAAAAGGATGAACCACATCCTACTGATGTATCAACCATCAATCGTAGGGAATGAGCATCCCTCATGTGGGGAAAGGATGAACCACGTCCCACTGACATGTCCAGATGTGATAATCAACAGATGCCTATATGCATCTCTCACAGGGGTATTCGCAGGAGAATGTGAACCACTCATCCTATGCATATATCATCATGGAGCATCACATGGGAAGGTGAACCACTAACCCTGTACACTCATACCTACACGGGAAGGTGACCACTCACCCTAAAGTCATACATAGCTCCAAGAAGTACCCCAGGCCCTTAGGAGCTCCCAGATCTTCAACGTTCAATCGAGATCCTTATAATAGGGAAATATCCTTGACATCAACCTCTTTTTTGAAGAAAGATAAATTTGACCTTATTAAGAGGCTTTGAGAGGATGTAGGTAACTTGTACATCTATCCTGCAATTTTGGAGCTTGATTGTTCCCTGTTGTAACATATCCCAAATAAAGAGATACCGGGTGCCAATATGATTGAAGTGATTGTGGAATATGAGAATTCGAAAAGTGAATCCCACTCTGCAATATACAACAATGATTTCCAACACATGCTCAAATAACTCACTGAAGAGATTCAACAACCAACTGGATTCATAATAAGCCATGCATACAACTTCAATAGTGCTCTCAAAGCAACAAAATCAATAAATATAGCACTAGATGTATTCCTTTTACTCATCACTCTGCTAACTGAGACAATATCAGAATATCCATGGAGTCTTATATTATATTAGAGAATCTATAAATAATAGAAAGTAACTATCCAATGTATGAGGCACATCCATAGCTTGACTTAGGGCATGTGATAGGCGTTTACCAAGAAAACCAGGGATCAATAGTTTCTCCATCTCATAAGGATTTTAAGTGTAGGAAATAGTGTACCAATGATTTCCATCCGGGCTTTGAAATACTTATATTGATATCAACATACATCATTAAAACCGCATTTTCAATAATTTCTCTCTCTAAATATTGGTAAAGTGACCTTGCCTAAGTCATAATCATCGATCTGTCTACAACCTACTACTTTTCTTGTCATTCTGCTTTTGGTCCATGTGCCATAGTTTTCTATATAGTTTACTAAGGATTCTATGGCTCCCTTTGAAGCCTTGCTTCAGATAGTTATGCAGACTTCATCAATCTGATCCTCATCTTTTCTATATCAGAGAGAAAATCATCTTCATGCTCCAATTTCAACCAAGCTGAAGAAATCATTCTGATCATGCAGCTGCTTCATGAAGCCTATTAATCCATTATGCAAAGGTTAGAGGCATCTGAATATAACCACCTGTTACCGGGAATAGTGTCCACTTAGAGCTACTATTCCCACTAAGACTGGTAGCTATCTTAGAAACAAACAAGTTAAAACTACTTTCGCTTTCCTATATGAAAAATAGACAAGAGGGGATCAAAGGACACCAACCTTTGTCTTGCACTTGGTTCCTTGCCTGGTTCCTCTCCTTCTTGATAGATCTTTGTCACTCCTTCTTTGTCTACACAGCTTCAGAGAGCACCTGTGGAATCAAAGCAGCATAATACTATCGAAGAACAAAGATCTATAGTCATAAACAACACAGGACCAGATATGTATTGACCACACAAATGCATATAATCAAACATACAAGAATTTGGAGGAAAACTTGAATAACTTTATTAATATCAAGAATAGCAAGAGGATTACAACCAATTGTTTTGACCCAGCATCATCCTCCAAGAAGAAAGCCCTTCTTCACCTCAAGTAAAGCTTA